>JAOPJM010002323.1:12079146-12091237 GCA_027124095.1 Muusoctopus leioderma | reverse complement strand
CTAACTTGCTGTCTCTTGAGGTCTCTGGGTGAGACTTGGAACAGCTCGTATAAAACAAAGCAATACCAAAACATAATGATGATAATAATAATAATAATAATAATAATAATAATAATAATAATAATAATAATAATAACGACAACAACAAGTATTATTATTGTTGTTGTTGTTGTTAATATTTGTTTTCAGCGAGAGCAGTTGTGTTTACTCCTGCTCTTTCTGTTGACTTGTGGATGACTACGTTTTTCGAATGATTTTCGGAAATTGGATGATATTTTTACGAGCTTATGCCTTTTACAAAACTAGTTAGTTTTTATTTAATTAACGCCCGATTTTGAAAAACAAAAAGGAATTCTTTTGAATTTTTGATTTCTTTTTGGTTCTACTTGATGTCGTTGGATGTTAATATCTTCTTTAGAAATTGGATTAATAATTTTTACATGGTTTGTCGCGTAACGCCATTTTACAAGACAAGTGGTTTTCATTTAATTGTTTTTCGTAAAAATAAAAGGGATCTTTATTTGAACATTTTGGACTCTTTATAGATCAACTTGTTCTGCAGTGACATCAATTCAACCGAGCAAAACCCACAAAAAGGAGAAAAACAAACAAACAAACAAAAAACCACCCGAACACAAACCATAAACAAAACAAAAAAAACATATATGTCCAACTTTGCCACAACAATATCCGATTGACGGAGCTGTATTATGTTATCTGTTTAAATCCCATAGGATATTTGTAGATTCATTTTCTAACACTCTGTCAGGTATATGACGGTACCATTTCTGGTATACCACAAAACCATACTTTTTTGCCAAGCACCAGTGTAGATGTGAACACACTTTATCATGACGCCTTTTATAGTCAGTCTTTCTGTGTAAGCAGTTTACAGACACTTTCAATATGGGTGGCAGTTCTGCCTTTTCTCTTGTTCGATTCTGTCTGGTTATATGTATTCTTTTCCCCGGTGTTATGTTAAGGGCTTCGGTTCTAAGCTACAAATATTAGACTTTCAGTTTCACGCGTCAGATCTCTCTTTCTCAACCAATCCCATGAATGTTCAGGTTTTTTGGTCTTCGCATCCCTTTCAAATTGATCAAGTAGGGGCATATTTTCGTATTTACTATGTTTTTCCCGCATAACTCTCACCTTGTATAAGTTATAGACGTCAATACTTTCTTTAACCAGGTTGTTGCTTTCCACAACATACTGCAACAGGCAGTTCATTGCTTCTTGCCAAATACCGATCTACGTTCGCTGGCAACACATTATTCCATGCTGATCAACCCTCGGCTTCCATTCATCTAATTTGTGTGCAAGTGGACAGCATTATTTTCGTGTGTGCAACGCTTTGTTCTCTATCATTAATTTCGATATCCCCCCCTCCTCCTTAGTCCAGTTGAGGATCGCATCACTGTAGCGTATCACTGCTACAGTCCTGTTAGTGAAGGCTGTGATCAAGTTTCTGGAATGTAGCTTGCTTTTCAATAACGGTTTTACGTTTCTGTCACACTTGTCTTCATCTTTCTATCTAATATATTATCAAATTCTAGTATATATAGATATTTATAGCCAGCCTCTTCAGGATCACCAACACTCTCTCCTGATGGTAATTAAATACCACTGCATGTCTCTCTCTCTCTCTCTCTTACCTCTTTTCAAGCTAACTATATCACATTTTGAGAAGCAAAACTCCATTCCAATATCCTGGCATAAATAGCATGTGTTTCATGTTCTGACTTTGCAAACAAATTTAAATCGTCCATAAATAAGTGCTAAATCTCTGGAGATTTCTTCTCAAGTTTGTATCCAATCTCAGTTTCACGTTATATCATTGACAATGGTATCAATGATAAGACAAAAAACAAGAGAGAAAGGGAACCTTATTGGAAAACGTCACGCTTAATAAGGACAGATCCTAGATTTTTATTACCAGCATATAGCTTTGTCTTCCAGTGTGGCATGCTAGATGTCATGACATTTTCGGCAATGTCAAACATTGTTATACAATTCATTAGCCATGAATCAAGTTCCATATCATAGGCTTTTTACAAATCTATCCATGGCATACACAAGTTGGTACTTTTGTTTCTTACAATTACACAATATTGCCTTATCAATTGCTAGGTGATCTTTTGTTTCGTATAAACCTCTCTGGCATCGTTTTTGCTTCACAGTGGACAGATCAATTAGTAGAAGGTGTTGATACGTTTGCCCAGCGAATATTCCTGTTAAGTGCTTCGAAAGCTAATTTAAACATGCTATTAGACGTTAATTCTGTACTACTGCTCCGTTAATCTTATCCTTCCTAATAAGGGTCGTTCTGCCCTCAAACATCCATTCGGGTACTTTTCCAATCGAAAACTGTTATCGAAACATTATCCTATTTTCTCAAGTAAAGTAGTGAAGTTCTTCAACCAGAATCTCTGGATTCCATTAGGGCCAGGTGCCTTCCAATTAGACATCTTTCTTACTTGCTTCACAACACCTCCTTTGTCACTTTTATTTCTATTTACTTTGGGACTATCTTTTTCTAATTTCATGTCTACTTCTTTAACCCATTTAGTGTCACTTCTGTAAATGACCGGAACTCCACACATATCTGTTAAAAACGCGTTAGTGCGCTGGACAGAATGCCTTGCAGTCTTCATTCCGGCTAACTGCGCTCTGAGTTCAAATCACGCGGAGGTCAACTTTGCCTTTCATTGTTTTGGAGTAAATAAATAAATTACCAGTTTAGGGTGGTTAACTGGCAGAATAGTTAGAGCGTTGGACCACTTGGGTGGTAAACTTAATCCGTTACCCGGTTTAACACCCCCGCCTGGCCCTTGGGTGCCTTTAGCGGAATCCACTCTGTTGCAAGCATTTGGGCCAGGTATCTGGTCTGAGGATGCCTTCCTCTCTCTCTCACCAGACTCAGAAGCCTTGAAAAAATGGTGATGGGCACTGCCTTCCCTCCAGACTAAGCAGTAAAAAAAAAGCTAGCTTCCTCTGGGTTTATTGGGAGAGTGTCACCATCTTCATCTTGTCAAGCAAATTTTTAAAGAATTGTTTTTGATTAGATGAAAATATTCGAATTTCTTCAAATTGTCTTTCCCTGGCCACATACCTCTAAACTCGATTTATCTTAGCAGTAATACGCTGCTTTATTTCCTCCATTACAGTCTTGCATCCTGTAACCTTTAACATGTACACCCTGTCTACTCTCCTCCTTTTCTTTGTGCCAAGCATTTATTCTACTCTTGTCCTTACGTAATCTATTGATATCACCATCTAACCTTCTTTTTCACCACACGCTTCATCCTGCTTCGTCTTCTTTTCCCCACCACTCTTCATTCCTAGCCTTTCTTCTATAAGGTACCCAGCTGCACATAGCAATGTTTGGATATCTCATATAATAGAGACCGTAATATACTTTAGTTCTCCAATGACCTTAACAGTTCCACATTGACATTAGCAGTGTCACTACTATGTCTATCCTTAGAAGAAATTTACTCTAACTGAAATGGTTTTGCATCGCTCTAGGTGTGCCAATTATAAATTGGATGATATTCACATTCATTAACAGCCGTAATAGTTTCAGTTAAACAGCTAGGTCATTGTAATTCCTGAACTTTTCAGGTCGCTTCTACACAATAGCATTATCTTTTGATATTGTTATATCGATAACTAATACGCTATTGTCATATGTGTCATGGAAAATGATGTCAGACTCACTATGTGCTATGCCGTTGTTTGTATGTATGATAAAGTTCCATAGTATGTTCACATTGTTATTTTCTAAGACAGATGAAGGTTCATATGAGTACCCCATAATTTTTTTCTTGAATCAGTTGAAATTTAGATGTTAGGTGTATGCAGAACAGCTTTACTACATTATTGTGTATCCGGTATTATTATTATTATTCAAATAATTGGCAGAGTCGTTAGCGCGTCGGACAGAATGTCTTGCAGTATTCGTTCCGGTCCGCTACGCTCTGAGTTCAAGCCCCACCGAGGCCAGCTTTGACTTCCATCCATCTGGGGTCGATAAATAAAGTACCAGTGAAGTACTGGAGTCGATTTAATCGACTTACCTCTCCCTTAAAATTTCTGGCCTTGTGCCAATATTAGAAAGAATTATTATTATTATTATTATTATTATTAGCAACAACAACAATAATAATGTTTAGGGGAGTGCAGTAGATCAAAATGTAAGCTACCACAAACAAAACTGAGACTGCAATAGACTTTCAATACCCAGTTGAAGCGACTTCACTTTACTTACACTACTATCATTGGGAAAGGCATATAATGTCACCCTACCTAATTTTAAGAATAGGGCAGTGGAATTGCAGAAATAGTAAAATGCCGGACTAAATATCTTGTTGCATAGAGATATGCACTAAGTTCAAATTCCACTGGAGTGGGGTGGGGGGACTTTTGTCTTTCATACCCTCCAAGATCAATATAATATGTACCAACAATATAATGATAGGACATATAAATCAACTACAACACTTCCTTACATTTGTTTCCTTGTGCTTATGCCAGTAATAATTATTACTGTTGATTTTATATAATTATTATTATTATTATTAAAGAATTATTATTGTTATTACTATTATTGGTGGATTGGCAGAATCGTTAGAGCATGAGACAAAATGCTTGTGGTATTTGTCCCATCTCTTTACATTCTGAATTCAACTTTGCCTTTCATCCTTCCTGGGCCAATAAAATAAAGTACCAGTCAAGTACTGGGGTCAATTTAATTGACTGTTCCCCTCCCACTAGATTTCTGACCTTGTTAGAAACAGTTATTATTATTATAATTATTATTATTAGTATTATTATTAAGGTGTTCAATAGCAGAATCGGTAGAATGTATGTAAGGCAAAATGCTTTGCAGTATTTAGTTACTTCACTTTACATTCTGATGTCAACTGAGTCTATGCTTGATTTTGCCTTTCACCCTTCATGGGTCGATGAAATAAATGTCAGTTAAATACTGTTCTCAATTTAATCAATTGTGCTGTTCCCCCAAGAGTTTTCGGTGTTTGATTGTATTAGAAATTATTGCCATCTGGGAAATGGTCTTGAAAGGAGTAGGTAGGAAAGGAGTAGGTAGGAAAGGAGTAGGTAGGAAAGGAGTAGGTAGGAAAGGAGTAGGTAGGAACTCAATGTTATGCAATCAGTGCAAATAATGGGTACACAAAAGATACACTGAAATAGTCAGCAGTAATCAATTAATAGCCATGGGCACTCATGAAATGAAACCCATGAGCTTCTCAGACAGCTCTCTATGTGTGGTTGATAAATTTTGCTAGCTAGGTGACCTAATCAGTGTGATCTAATGAGAGCGTCTCCACGAAGTCCTTTACCCTTCAAGAAATAGTAGCAGAATTTCTCTTTATTAACTCTTTACATCCTGTAAGACACGGTTCCACGCGGTACTGCATCATCAAACTGATATGCGTAATTAAACTCTATATATGGTAAAGATGAACTATTTTTGTGTCAAAACACCTTAAGCACCTGTGTTTCTTACCTGTAAATTTCATAATATATAAGCTGCAAAACACCCTTTTTTAGGCATTTTCTGCTCAATCATTACAGGACTTAGAAACATTTTCAACAGGATGTTAAGAGTTAAGAGACAACTACTGAGACTGTGCAACATTTATACCTTTCTCGAAGACATTAGCAATGTAAGTGGTATGAAGTAACTAGCTCTGGAAAGGAATTGAAACCAGGTCACAGATTTTGCTTGTCAGGAGATTATTATTTCATTACAGTACTTGCTATAGATCTCTCTTTTGCAGAATAGAGAAGCAAAGTGTTGTACATAAATAACTCTTGCATTAATTCTAGAGCAAAACAACAACAACAACAACAAATGTATAGTACTGAAGACAGTTACTCTAGACACACATTGTTACAAGAGAGTTAGTGATTTTATATAAAAGACTGTTTCTTCAGTAAAGTTTCTTTGGTATAAAAAAAAACATAGACAAAAACCCCAAACAAACATGAATAAAACAAAACAAAACAAAAAAAACTGATAAAAACATATAAAATCAAATTACAGGTAATGTTGTTTGAACAAACATCTTTCAATCACTAACTCTCTCTCTCTCTCTCTCTCACACAAACATTCCATATGGTCACTCTCAGCAATACAACATTATATATTGTTGTGTAGCCATCTTTAAAAGATTACTTTATATCCTTTTATTGTCATTATCATCATCATCAGAGTAATAGAAGAATTTTTGCCAGCACACTCAAATGATAGCACAAGAGGGAAAGAGAGAGAGAGAGAGGGGAAAAAAACAAGACCCCCCAAAAAAAATAAAACACTGTTTTAACTATAGCCACATATGTCTTTGAAAAATGTGATTACTTTGTGATAGAAATATTAGGTTTACTAAAGCAGCATAATAATAATAATAATAATAATAATAATAATAATAATAACTATTATTATTATGATTACTACTACTACAAAAAGAATTATAAAGTAGAAGTATACATAGAAGTGTGATAGATTAAGGCATTTTATTTTAGCAGTTACTAGACACTGAATTTGGAAAAATGTCATCAACAAAGGTGTTGACGGCCATGTTAGTACATGTTTGTCCTACTGACTTGAAACCTTGCATCAAAAGGAAAAGAGGGGGAGAGAGAGAGAGAGAGAGAGAGAGAAACGGAGGGAGGGAGGGAGAAAAGGAGGGATGCATGTGTAAATACTCTTAAGCTGTGCTAAGACTCGATATTGTTAAGGACTTACAGTCATAGTTAAACAGTGAAAGAAAATTCTATTCAGTTGGCATCTTTTTAAAAAAGAGAGAGAGAGATGAGAAATCGAATAGAAGAGTAGTAACATATGGATTTTTTCTCTCCATCCAAGCACTTCTCTGCTTGTTGTAGAGAGAAACCTTTTAAAAGCACTCATCAACCTGTGTATAATAAAATATGCTACTCAATTAATCTTCCTTTAGCCTTTGTCTGTTCCCCAATCTCAAATCAATTACAGGACAACAGGAACAGAACTATAAGAGGCCTACCTTGTAGATTTCAATCTCCTTTATATTTCTGGTCGTTGATACGCACTTCCCACCCTTAGGTGCCGTGCAGAGTGGGGGGTGGGTGGGTGTGGTGTGCAAAGTTTTTGATTCGCTTCTTTCCTCTTTGCTTACATTAGCTTTCTCCCCAAAGCAAATTTGTTTGCAAGGTTCAATGGCTAACAATATCTCAACGCAAGCTATTTAATTCCACTCCATTTCAGCTATGTACCGACAACCACCATGTTCTTCGCATTCAACACTGAACAGCTATCAACATACACGAAAACTAACATTTTTCCAATAATCTTTTACAGCTATTATACAGCTCAAGAATCATTTAAAGATAACTATTTATTCTCAATTGGCAATTACTAGTCTTCAGCCTTTAGGTTAATTAGAGATTATGCAGTAAATAAATGCTTTCTGTCTGTTTTTTTTCTCTTCATTTTCTTTCTTTTTCTTTCTGTTTTTATTTTTTCACTGTCATAAATATCTACTTGTTTGCAGACCACATACATCTAACATTAAACACTTTCAGTGTTGCAGTAATGGAGTAATAGAGTAATGGAGTAATGGGGTAATACTTAAAGAGTTCTTCTAAGCCATAACAGGAAACAGAAGAAAACAGGTAAGCCCACAATAGATTCCTAAGACCTTCTTACCCTTTCCTATTATATCTCTTTCTTCAAATGTATATATATCCTCAGTGCTATCATAAATTTAAAAAAAAAACAATTTTCTCTTTCCCACGAAGGGCTTTCCTTGAAATGACAGGATTCCTGTCTCCCCAGCTGAGCTAAATTTATGAACTTCACTAAATAATTTCTGTCCGCGCAGACCACTACTAATTTCCTTGTACTCTGGTTTTAATTTACAATAGATTCATATATGCTCCCAATAAACAATCACTATACACCTTTCTTAAACTTAATCGCAAGTTTTCATAGGAAGACTAACGAAGACATGAAGAAGAGGTGATGGTGGTAGTGGTGGGGCAGGGAGAGGAGGTCAAATAAAAGAACACCGGGAACTTCCCAGACATGATGCATAAATTGGAAAGAATAACAACACGCTGACTTGATGAGCCAATGAGATAATCTCTATGTGGTAGCGATACCTGCTAGAAATAGCAGCCAAATATCCCTCAAATTACGCTCTACTGTCTTAAAATATGAAGGACACATTACACAATATAGTTCTACAATCCATAAAAACATGAAATCATCACGGTTGGAATGCCTTTGATCATAGGTCTGCTCAATCAAGGCTGATCTGGGACTGAACAACAACTATAGACCTGTTCAAACCAAGATAGCATTGAAAAGCAGATGTTAAAATGATGATGATGATGATGATGATGATAGACATTGTGGTTAGACCTATATATTGGATGTGGGTGTGATAAGTTTAATGAAAAATGGATAGTTTGTAGTAAAAAAAGGTAAATAGATCCTCCGTTGGCTTCAACAATGAGTATTCCAGTTGCTTGATCAACTGAAATACCTACTCATTGAATTATGGTTTAAGTGGCTGAGTATTCTACAGACATGTGTACCCTTAAGATAATGCTCTGGCAGAAAAAGCATGGCACAGTGTGTGACAAAGCTGGCCCTTTGGATTACAGGCACAGTCTATCCGACGGGCTTCCACACAGTTTTATCCACAAAGCTTGGGCCGATCCATGGCTATAGTAAAAGACACTTTCCCAAGATGCTACACAGTGGGATCAAACCCGGGACCTCATGATTGCAAAGCAAACTTCTTAACCACTCGACGATGCCTGTATACCATACAATTTGTTGTACACCAAGCAACACACACATCCTGTAATCAGAACCAGGGCCTGGATCCAGTAGCACAGCTGACCAAGATGATTGCTCTTCTTAGTCTTCTATTATAATTCCATTCACATCTAGGATGGTCTATAGAGATGTTAAATCCACTCCAGTACTTGACTGGCACTTAACTTTATCAATGCTGGAAGAATGCATGAAAGGCAAAGTTGATCGTGGCGGGATTTGAACTCAGAACATATTGAGGTGTAACTAAAATACTGCAGGTAATTTATCTAATGCTCTAACATTGCTGCCAATCTACTGCTCTGTTGTCTCTGCTCCAAGACTGAGAACTAGAGTACTCCTCATCGTCTATTACAATGATCATGATGATGGCCACGATGGTGATTTTGATGATATGAATTTCAAAGTCAATAAGCATGCCTGTGTCGTTAACAAGTTCACTTTGCAATCAGGTTTCCAGATTCGATCCCATTGCAAGGTACCTTGGGTAGGTAAGCATCTTCTACCAGAGCCTCAGGTCGGCCAAAGCCTTGCAAGTAAAATTTTGTAGACAGAAACTGTGTAGAAGCCTGTCGGATATAGATGTCTATCAGAGCAAGGATTGAAGAATCGGTAGAGCATCTGACAAAATACTTTATGGTATTTGTTTACGTCCCTTTCACATTCTGAGTTCAAAATCATTCTCATGTTGACTTCTTACTTTCCTCTTCCAAGGTGGATAAAAGAAGTACCTGACAATGTACTGGGGTCAATATACAATATAATTAACTAAAACCTTTCCAGGGGGTGCCCCAGCATGGTTGCTGTCCAATGACTGAAACCAGTCAAAGAATAAAAGAAAATAACAAATAAATAAATTAAAAAATTGCTAAAAACAACTTAAAAAAACACTGACCTTTCTTTGATGTCAAATTATCTTCATCTTTTAAAGGCTTTTCATATTCTATCTGGAATCTGGTGTTTGTGTTGTAAATTTCGTCCCACAATACTTTTATTTCATAATCGTAATGTTTCCACTCCGGGACAATCCTTATAGCCGCTTGTAATTTCGGTTCTTTTGTTAATGGGTTATTACACTGAAATTTAGATGAAATTAAAATGAAATGAAAATAAAAGCATAAGAAAAAAATGATGTAAAAGAGACAATTTGATACATACAGCAAAACAACAATAACTTTTACAGTGATATATCAACAATACATCAATAACAAACATCCTTATTAACACAGTAGGGTCCCACATTTTTTAGTAACAGTAGTTGTTGGACATTTGGCTGCTATTTCTAGCAAGTTGAATGGCCACATAGAGGCTCTCTCATTGGCTTGTTACAACAACTACTATTACAACACCGACAACAACAAGAACTACATTTGTACTGGGGCAACAAGGGAGCCTCTATGTGGCCACTCAACCTGCAAAGAATAGCAGCCAAATGTTTGACAACTATGTCTGCATTGAGCCACTGAGGGTGCCTCTGTGTGGTCACTCTCAACCTGCTAGAAATAGTAGCCAAATTTCCAACAACTATTATTACAAAAGCACATCTGCATCAGGCCAATGTGGGAGCCTCTATGCAATCACTCGACCTGCTAGAAATAGCAGCTAATTCTCCAATAACAACAACAAAAACAACAACTACATCAAGTCAATGAGGGTGTCTCTATGTGGGCATCAGCCTACTAGAAATAACAGCCAAATCACACCTCACCATCTTAAAAAGGGGAAAGACACATTAGATAATGTAATCCTAGATACACTGTGTCTGAAAACAAGAAAGGATGGTCAAGGCTGGAATGCCTTTGATCAATAGGTTTGCACAAGCAGGGTTGACCTGGGGCTAAACAACATGTTACTAAAATTTCAGTAAATATAATAGAGAAACCAAATGAAGCTGACTTTGTGTGTAAAGATTCTGTGTAATGATGTGTGTAATGAATATGTGTGTAATGATTGTATGTAATAATTATGTGTAATGATTGTGTGTAAAGAATGTGTGTGAAATGATTGTATGTAAAGAATTTGTGTGAAATGATTATGTGTGTAATCATAGTATGTAATAATTGTATGTAATGATTGTGTGTAAAGAATTTGTGTGAAATGATTATGTGTGTAATTACTGTATGTAATGATTGTGTTTATTGAATATGTGTGTTAGAAATTTGTGTGTAATGGTACTGTGTAATGAATTTGTGTGCAACGGT
Source organism: Muusoctopus leioderma (assembly GCA_027124095.1). NCBI lineage: Eukaryota > Metazoa > Mollusca > Cephalopoda > Octopoda > Octopodidae > Muusoctopus > Muusoctopus leioderma. The sequence continues at coordinate 12,080,188 of JAOPJM010002323.1, read as the reverse complement.
TGTGTGTAATAATATTGTGTTCAATGATTGCGTGTAAGGAATTTGGGTGAAGTGACTGTGTGTAATGGATTTGTGTAATGAATTTGTGTGTAATGATTGTGTATAAGGAATTTGTGTGTAATGATTGTGTAATGAATTTGTGTGTAATGATTGTGTATAAGGAATTTGTGTGTAATGATTATGTGCAATGATTACAAGTACTGGTTGTGTGTAATCAATGTGTAATGATACTGTGTAATAATGTTGTGTGTAATGATTGTGTGCAATGATTGTATGTAATGACTGTGTACAACAAATATGTAAATAAAGCTTGTGTAATGAATATGTATATAATGAATTTGTATGTAATGATTTTATACAATATTGTGTGTAATGAATTTGTATGTAATGATTTTATACAATATTGTGTGTAATAAATGTGTATGTAATGATTTTATACAATATTGTGTGTAATAACAGTGTGTATGTAATGACAGTGTGCAATAAATTTGTATGTAATGATTGTGTGTAATAAATTTGTATGTAATGACAGTGTGTAAGGAATGTGTATGTAATGACAGTGTGTAAGGAATGTGTATGTAATGATTGTGTGTAATAAATTTGTATGTAATGACAGTATGTAAGGAATGTGTATGTAATGACGGTGTGTAATAAATGTGTATGTAATGACAGTGTGTAATAAATTTGTATGTAATGATAGTGTGTAATAAATTTGTATGTAATGACAGTGTGTAATGAATGTGTATGTAATGACAGTCTGTAAGGAATGTGAATGTAATAACAGTGTGTATGTAATGACAGTGTGTAAGGAATGTGTATGTAATGACAGTGTGTAAGGAATGTGTATGTAATGACAGTGTGTAATAAATGTGTATGTAATGACAGTGTGTAAAAAATGTTTATGTAATGACAGTGTGTAATAAATGTGTATGTAATGACAGTGGGTAATAAATTTGTATGTAACAACAGTGGGTAATAAATTTGTATGTAACAACAGTGGGTAATAAATTTGTATGTAACAACAGTGGGTAATAAATTTGTA
>JAOPJM010002323.1:11990306-12004267 GCA_027124095.1 Muusoctopus leioderma | reverse complement strand
AGCAGTAGAATCTATTTTACCGTCACCATATATAGTGATGTGATTTTATTGTTTTTATTGTCTCTAGAAGCCATCAGAATGAAAATAAACACAATTCAATATAAGTGCCATAGATTTGAAGGGGCGAATTCGCAGAATCGTTAGAGCATCGGACAGAATGCCTTGCAGTATTCGTTCCGGCTCACTACGCTCTGAGTTCAAAACCCACCGTGGTCAACCTTGCCTTACATCCTTTCAGGGTAGATAAATAATTTACCACTCTAGGGTGGTGGACTGGCAGAATCGTTAGAGATCGGACGAGATGTCTTACTGTGTTTGCTCCGGCTCTTTACGTTCGGAGTTCAAATCCCACCGTGTTTCACTAGGGTGGTAGACTTAATCTGTCGCCCGGTTTAACACCACCACCACCACCTGGCCTTTGAATGCCTTTAGCGGAGCCGACTCTGCTGCAAGCATTCGGCCCAGGTCTCCGGTGTGAGGATACTCTCCTCCCACTCTCTCTCCCTCCTTCCAACCAGTCTCGGAGGACGAACCGATAAAAAAATATTCTTCGTGAACAGCATTACATTGAGAATGTTGAAATTTGAAGCTACAGTGGAAGAGAGGCGTAAAATAAGAGGCAAGCTCCTGGTGAGTCGAAACACTGTCTGAATTCAATTGATATGCCTTGAAAGTTCACATATTTTTACCTCACTTCATGCACGCCTTTAATTCCCTTGAGAAGTACATGGAAATCAAACTTTCGCTGTTCGAGCAAACTATGGAACCTCTATATCAGTGGTTCCCAAACTTTTCCTTACCAAAGACCTCTTATATTTATCCACAGATTCCAGGCTTTTCGAACGTCTGTCTACTCAACAGGCTAACAGTACTACCTCTGTGGACCTCCTCCATGTTTCAGCGGGCCGCTGGTTGGGAACTGCTACTCTATGTGGTCGTTCAACCTGCTAGAAATAGCTGTCACACTCTCCCTGAAATCACACCCTACCATCTGAAAAAAAAACAGAAGGTCACTTGGATAATGTAGTCCTAGATACAGTCTGGAAAAGAAAAAAATAAGATTGTCACAGCTGGAGCGCCTTTGAACATAGGTCTGTTTGATAAGGGCTGACATGAGGCTGATTTACTACTACTACTACTACTACTACTACTGCTGCTGCTGATGCTGACTCATTTGGTAAAGCTTGCAATCACCGTAAATGCAGGCGTAATCTATTGGCATACGGAATCTGCGATGGAGTATCAATTTCTACTTGAAGCTCATTCTCTGATGCCTTTGTGAATGACACAAGACGTTCCCCTCTTCCATAAAACTGTTCCTAATTTATATCAATATTATCCAAATGATATATATGCTGTTAATACAGTTGAGAAAGAAATGTGCGACTCAACTTCTCATTTATTCATCCCTTAAAATATATTATCAAAATGATACGTTGATAAAATCTCGTGAAAGAGTAAACACCACATAATCTCATTCTCTTTCCCGAGCAAAACATAATTTATTTTGGCTCTTGATGAAAATATACAAACATATCAACACTGACAAAGAATTGCTAGGGGAAACTATGGTAATCTTTAATAATCATTAGAGAATATAGGTGTCTTTTCTTTATCTATAATTTCGTTTCGCTTTGACATCTGCTACTGCAGTGCTGTTGTTATTCATATCGTAGATATTCATGAAAGCAATATCTACTTCTTCTTGAACTGATAAAGTATCGTGGAATAATATCAGGATAATACGAGTGCTATGTACACACCTATTGATACGATATCAATAGAAATCTCATCTGCTGAAAATTATTCAATAATAGTATTTCCAATACCTACTCTTATCTTAGCAGACATTTCAGTCTCCGTTAACGACAACATTAAGTAAGATGTTAACCACTTACAATTCGTTTGCAATTTCATTCATGTTGATGGTATTGACAATGTTCTTTCCTGTCGTAGCAACCTTTCAAATTTCTATTCATGTCAAACCAAACTTTGTCAATATAACATATAACATATACAAAGCCATTCAAAAAATAGTTGTGGTTGACAATAAACACTGCCCAGATATTGATTTTTTTTTAACATAGACCTAAGTCCAGAAAAATATATAGAAGAGAAATCAGTTCGTGTGAAGTTCAGTCTTTCTCTACCAGAGAGCGTCGGAGTAGCTACGAAGGGTTTTTTGTAGTTTCTGTTTAGCCCCGGGTCAACTTTAATTGAGTAAATATGTAATCAAAGACATTCCAGCCATGATCATCCGGTTTTTGTTTTAGGGTTTATCTAGGATTACATCATCTAACGTGTCCTTCTTTGGGGGCATGTGATACGAAGGAAATTTGGATGCTGCTTCTAGCAAGTCGAGTGACCATGTAGAGGCTCTCATTAAGGAGCGATTATTAATCAGCGGTGAATTAATAGTCATTAGAGTGTCGGATAAAATATCTTGCAGTATTTGTTCCGGCTCTCTGCGCGCTGAGGTCAAATCCCATCGAGGTCAACTTTGCCTTTCATCCTTGCGTGATCGATAAACAAAATACCAATCAAGTAGTGGGGTCGATACTTCTCTCTCTCTCTCTCTCTTTCTTTCTCTTTCTTTCTTTCTATCTCTTTATTTCTTTCTCTCTCCCCCTCTACTCCCCATATATCCTCCCCGTCTCTCTCTGAATAGGCTATGTTACGCCGTCAGGAGTGTAGTGCAAGAAAACTCACTGCGTCTCTTTTTCCGGAAATGGAGAAAGATTGAGTGAGGGGCTACCAACCTCTTCTCGTAGAAAACTAATATGCTGCTGGAACCGCCCAAGGACAGCCCGATATGCAGTACAGCACATAATGGAAATCAAGAAGAAGATTAGTTAAGGTACTCTTAATGGGGGTGTGGTTCTGGTTTGTTGATATCTCGTCGAAAAATGTCCTGTTATTAGGCTATATAGTTTTGTGACAGTCACTATTCTGACTAATTGTATAGAGTAAAGGGTACATGAGATAAAATAAAAGTAAACGACTGAAAAATGTTTTTGAAATCACTATTTAAATGTTATGCAGCAATTCAGTTTTTCACAATACTTGTACATTCAACATAATTCACAATAACCAATGATCAGCTGTTATTGATTATTGATCACCAATCATGTATTAGCTGTTGTGTCAAAAAACAACCAACTGATGCATGTAGGTTTTATTTCATAGTCTTAATGTTATGCTTGTTTGAAAAGATTTTGTCATTTAAGATATAGTTAAATGGACCTTATTGATGTCTCGTTTCAGTTGTCACAAGAAGGTATAATTGACAGGTACTATTTGAACTGAAGTCACAAAGGAGTATTGTAGAAATGACGAGTGTTTCGTTTGTTTTCAGCCTTTAGTTAATTTCGTCCCTTTGGTATAACCGTTGTATGCTGATATATTGCAATATACGGATATCATACGTGTGTGTATGAAGAAGAAAGTTTAGGAAGATGAAGAGTTACTTTTTTTCCTAGTACTGAAGATTTACTCAATCTGTCCTCATAGGATATTCAACCTCATACTACTACATTCCTGTCCATAACCCCTACAATCACTAACTTTAAAGGAGACAATGATGGAGACACACGATGTCGCTAGAGATAGCAGCCTAATCTCTCTCAAACTACACTCTATCCCAATTGAAAAAGAAAAGACACATTGAATTATATCGTCCTTGATGCACTATGTCTGAATTAAAATGGTATAATCATGGCTGGAAAAACTTTGGTTATAGGTCAATGTGATCAGGGGTGACCTGGTGCTAAACAATAACAACGACCACTAAATTTCAATGGTACAACAAACACAACATCGTCACTAACATCACTTAATTATCTTAATACTCAACTCTTGTCAATGGGGATCTAAAAATGCTATGGACGCTGCTCTTCTTTCACCGCAGACTGATAAATAATATTGTTTATGAATTATTGTCAGCAAGTTCAGTCTATGACGTGGCTTTAATCTCGGTTCCATGTTGAAAGCTATTTAACTTCACATATATCGCTAAACCTTTATTTAAAGGAAGTTAAGTATACTTTAAGTTAATATTTTTAGAATGCGGAAATTGCAATAGCTTGACATTCAAAGGTCTACAGTTAGTTCATTTCCTTCTGAAAAGACTAAGAAAGAAACCAATGCTGTTTTATAAAGTTTACTACGTTACACTATTTTTATTAATTATTTTAGAATCATATAATACCTCTGTAGCAAGTTCTTTACATAGAACTAAGAATACATAGTGTACTTTATTATCGATTATTCGGTATGCTAAAGACTAAAGCAGACACTGTTTTGAACGATGCATAATTTTAAGTCGTAGATTATTTCCATCTTTTATGAAGTGAAGCTTATGAAATTTTACATATTTCTATGAATCGTTTCGTTTTGGAATTATTTATTTTTTCTTGCATTGGCATAAGACCTCAGGTTTATAAGGAAGTGAAATGAAATTGCACGTTTACCTTTTGTCTACAGTAACGGAAATAAAGTGAATTGTATTCAATCGAGTACCGAAACCAATGATATTCGCCTTTAACTTGCGATGCTTTTGGAAATTTTTCTAAATTCCTTCTTAACTCACTAAAAGATCGATATCAAACTCATTTTGGATATATTATTTCTAAGATTCCAAATAAAAGTAATCCATTCTAAACGTTTTCTGTGGAATTACTCCTTTTATAAACCTTTTGGTTTTTTTATTAATATTTATATAAATCTAAATTTGTCGAACCAATGAAATGGTTTGGTTTAATTTTATCTAGTCTCAATATCCATATAGCTGGTGCATATCTCTAGTTTCTGTCACGTTAAACACGATACTCTATGAAAAACACATTTTTCATTATCATTGATTAAATGGGTAGATGCAAGATTATTCAGAATATTATCTTACAGCAATGAACATTTATTAGGAGGGGGTGTAATTTAACTTTTAAATTTTATATTCAAAGAAATATATACTTTAAAAAAAAAAACAATTTACAAAATATTATTATTGAAACATAGCCTTAAATTCACAGCATAAATCACTGATAACATTTATCATCTTATTTCTCGCAGTGCATTGTATCCTAGTTTTCTTCACATTAATTTCAAAACCTGCACTTGAGTGATTTAAACAAGAGCCTACAATTATGAGAATCAACAAAATAATTTATTCATCTTGTATCTCAATTTTCTTTTCTAATACGAAAAGTCAATTTAAAACCAAGATGTCAATGATGTCTATTCAGGAGGGGAAAATAAGTCACATATAAAGGACAGCTGAGGTTTATGTGAGATTAAACTATATTTGATTGTTTGCTTTGTACCGATTAAATAACTGCAGTAGAAAGTGACATTAAAATATCTTCAGGTTTTATTCTTTATTTTTATGTCCAGTTGAGTCCCATATATTTGATTATATTTTAGGTGGTCTATTAAAAGGTGTTTACACGTACTACCCAAACTACTGCATTTATTAACGATGGATATTTTATTTTGTAGCATAAACATATTTTATTATTCATTTAGAATGTTAGTGTATGTGACCAAATTAATGGGTCGATAAAATAAATACTATCGACTACATATTTATTCAAGAAAACCAATTTTTCCCCAGACAAAATAAATCAATACAGCAGTGATTCTACTTATGGCAAATAAGTATAAGAAGTAATTTGTAAGTTGGACAGGTTAGCAATTCGTATCCCATCATCAGTGCTGCAACATACGTATCTCTTAAGAATCATAACTTCGTAGCTGTAACTCTGTGGGGTTACAGAGTATTGTCGTAAACAGCCAACGAGAGCGCTGAACAGTGCTGAGCTTATATCTAACCATGGATATGGTTAGAGACGCATTGTCTTAAAGCCAATAGGTCTAATCACACATTAATCGATACATCTAGAGAGACATTGTCTCGAAGACAATAGGGATTAATCATTCATTAACAGATACATCAAGAGACGCAAAGTCACACAATTTACTATATTTCATAACTTGGAGGGGTGATCAATATCGGTTTATTTTTGTCTATGCACAAAAGTCTTATGAGAGTATGGCATAGTCGATAGAGAAGATGGTAGTTCGCATCCTGTCACCAAGACAACTCGCAAGCAATTCAGATTTTTTTAGCTTATAAACATATAACGCAGTGTAGAGACAACTCACACTCTAAGTGGAGACAGCATAGTAAATGTCACTGATGTTTCTTTAGCTCGAAGTTCTGAGTTCGAATCCTACTGACAGTATAACTTCAAGAGGGATAGGATCTGCCAAGCTGATTTATTCTCATCATCATCATGTGGCATATTCTTCCAATAAGGCCTCGACGTCCACATTCTTCCACTGTGATAGAGTGAAAGTTGGCTTGGAAGAAAGAGATACCGTCAGTGGACCCCAAATCCTTCTTACAGCGTAATGCATTCTGACAGAGAGGAAGGAAGAGAGGAATCGACCCAGTACTTTACTAGTACTTTATATAATCGATTACGGAAGGATGGAAGGCTAAGTTGACCACGGCGCGATTTGAACTTGGTACGCAAAAAGCTGGAACATACCACGAGACATTTTGCCCGATGCTCTAACGATTTTGCCAACCGACCACCCTTGATTTATTCTAGATACTACAAAAGAAGACAAAGTCTTTAGTGAAGCACTTATATATAACACAATAGGATAGGGAGCTACAAATGTCGTATATGTTAAGATAAATAATTGAATATTGATTATTTGAATACTTGTCAGATTGATTCGATAATTGATCTCCTTAGTATGATCCCAATGTATTACATAAACAGTTTTGGTAGACTTATAAGATAGTATAATATTTCTGGGTCTACTATTCGCCGACAGATTATCTTTCCCCGTGGTAGAGGCAATTAGTTAAGTTACTGTGTGCCGCTCACTGCGCAGTACCAGGTATAAAATTAGAACAATAAACCTTTCGATTAATAGCTCTGCTCCATATCGTCTACTCAGATGTGACTTCTGTTGACAGAATAGAGTAGTATACACAATATACTTCTAATGACATTGCCCTGAAATTAGAGACGGTGTGAGAATTTTGATGAAACACAATTTACATTTCTGTTTGCTGTTGTTGATTAAATTTATATCAACAACAAAATTCAATGAAAATATATCACGCAAAATCAATAAAATTCATTAATTACAAACTTTAATTTTGGTAATTATTAATGCATATATCTTATGAGGCTATTTACTTGTTCAAGTATTGTTTATAACAATACTGCTATCATACTGATAATCGATTTCACATTGATAAAGCAATTTCATAATCCGTGGTTTTATTCCCCAAGCACGACAGGCGAAACGAACGCCATTAAGATTCCAATACTGAACGCAGAGAGAAGAAATTAATTTACTCCATCAGTGGCGTGTCGTGAAAAAAGGTGCTAGGGTAAGCAAATGACATGTTTAACAAGTTTTAAAGTCTGGACTTTAAAGCCCCACCAAAAAAGAAAAGAAAATTGCAGAAGGCTATATACAATTGAATTAAAAAATATGTTAACTAGATTAAAGATATTCTAATTTGGAAGGGAATAATTTTTATAGGGTGAGCAGTGCTTACCTTTCTTCTTGGTAATACTGTATGGCATTTAATCTCGTGTTCTAGTGCATCTTACAAACTCACCATCGATAACTTCAAAATGAATAAAAAAGTATATTTGAATATAAGTGATATTATATTCCGGATTTGCAAGGGGTTTGATCTGAAATCGTGTGTTGAAATTAAAATAACTACATACATCGTGGAAGAGTCAGGATAGTCATTGAAACACACACATACCATCGTATACTTCGTATAAAATAATAAATAAATGTAAATAAGTAAAGAACAAATAAATCTCCCCCGTAACCTATATGAACTGACCGACAACTAACTTTCAATGGATGCAATAAAACAGAATCATTGACCAGGTCGTAGATGTATGACGAAATGTTTTAACACTTTATTGTATACGTGTATACTATTACGAAATACATTGGTCCGGATGATTCCTCTTCTTCTGTCCACGAAGATGTTGTATACAAAGACAAGGCGTTTACATCTGTCTATACATAAAGTGTTGGCTAAAAATCTATAGATATGTTCTGTACTACAGTATAGAATTATTATAAAATATAACAAAGGTGAATATAACGGTATATGTGTGTTTTAAATGACTATCATTAATCTTCCGCGAAGTAATTATTTCTTAAAAATAATATTCATTAGTTATAATATTAGTCACATGCAAGACAGATAGACGTAGGCAATTGTTTAATCAATTATTTAGTCAATAACACTTATTGGCTACAGAAGAATATTGTTCTAAGAGAATATTATCCCGTGGTGAGACTGAGCTCAGAAATGTATGCTATCGAACATTGGTTTAATTATACAGTGCTTGTCACTTCTATCAGCAAAAAAAAAAAAAATGATGTCTCTACATGGTACTTAATTATAGTTTGCTGATCTAGGCTAACATGAATGTAGCGTTGTAACCAGATGCAGAGCTGGTGACGTAATATAGCTATCTTCAACTTCCTATCGATACGGCTATCGGAAAATTTCATTCATTAATCAAATTTAATTATTATATTTATATTTATTCTTTTTGAAGCGGTTTTATTAATAACATATATTTCACTAAAAGATTTTGTTTAAAAAAAGCGATTCTCATCAACAACCCGCTTACTTTTATTTAAAGTGAAAAATGCACACAAAATGTTCATGAAAGTTTTATGCTTTGACGATGCATAACATAATATATTTAATTTATTTTCTAAAATCGGTAACACACTTATAAAGAACGTGTTACTGTTTTTGAAACAGACAGTTAATTCAAAGAGTTTAAATTAAATAATTTTTTTACCTATAAAATCGTGAGAAATTTGCTCAAAGTTTATAGTAACACTTTTATCCCTCAACGTTAAGTTCAAATCCTGCACTTGTTTTACGTTGCATATCATCTTTTTCGAGTTAATAAAACAACAGCCAGTAATATAATAATATATTCATACTATTAGTTATATCACTACAATTCAAATTTGTGGTCTTGCACTAAATAAATCAATACTAATTATTATTTATAATGTATTATGTGGTATCTGATAAAAATGATTCGTAATTGCAACATTCCACAGTGTAACATCTATTAAATTAATTGATATTTATCAATACGTTTAAACATAGTTTAGTCTTGTTGTGAAAATATTCTTTAGCTATAAGCCGTGTTAAGAAGTTCGCTTCGCTACAATGCGGTTGCGGTTTCGATCCTTATTGTAGACTTTAGCTGCACTACAGCTGATGAGATTTCAACTAGAGCCTGTTCATTACTTGACAGAGTACATAGAATATTGATAAGTTCCATTGCTGCCAGGAGTGGAATGTGTAACGTTTCAGTCTCTTCACATTCAGTGAAGAGTGTTGCTGGCCTGCCTGTAGGCAATGAATGAGGAGAAAATGCAGTGGAGGAGAAAACTGGTGGCAAGGTGAGAGGAGAGACGGGAGAGAGATGTTGTGAGAAGTTAATGATATGAAGGCGGGGAGGGAAAAAAGGGGAACTAACGAGATACAATAACCAGGAAAGGAACAGCATCAGGATGTTAGTCAGAATGTCCTAAAAGTGGAATTTGACGCAGTAGTGGTAGTGTTAAGGTCAACGCACCGAAAAGCAGTATCGAACACACGTACACAACAGTACAAGCGCCCACATCCAAACATACAGTCTCGAACACACATACGAAGCCGTCCAAGCCCCAACATACGCACATACGTAGCCGTATATGCACGCTTATAATCAGCTGTACAGGAAAATCCATAAACAAGTGTGTGGTGGTATGGAAGCCTGTAAATGGACGCACAGATTTAAGACATAAAGCTTAGAAGCCCTTTCCCAGCGTGAAGAACATATGGAGCGTTTGCTGTGTTGTTAGACTCCTACACTTCTCAGCAAGGGGAGCTGAAAGCCTTAGAGGCCATTGATTCGCCAAATTACCTTACAGTAGTAACACTTACCAACGTCCATATATTACGGTGGTAACATTCTCTGGTGGTGCCTATGTTGTTGCTTTGTTTTTTGTTGTTGTTTAGTCCTAGGTCAGCCCTGCTTCGGCAGATCTATGATCAAAGATGGTCAGAGATGGTATATTTAGGATTACATTATCTAATGTGTCCTTCCTTGTTGCTGTTGATGTTGTTTAACTCCAGGTCAGTCCTGATTCACTAGACCTATGATCAAAAGTGTTCCAGCTATTATTTTGTTTATATCGGATTTAATCTACAGATTAGGTATCAAATTTATCATAGCCTCTCCCGGTAATTCTCTATGTGATCCATCTAGTCTGTTATCAAAAGTGCGTGCATAAATATGACAATGGTAAGCTCTGTTAGGAGTCGTAGGGGTTCCACTGGATATTCTGCCCGAGTGTAATATATCTAGAGTAAAGTGGGTGCGAGCATACTTGATGTAATAAGCCAAGAAATTTTAATTAATTAAATTTACACCCTTAGTGGTGAGAACAGTCATTTCTCAAATAACCAATTATGGTCAGAAAAGGCAAGGGAGACAACCCAGAAATTATAATTAAATATTTCTAGAGTTATCAGGATAGTTAGGGAAACTCATCACTTTCCATGTTATGCCGACAGGGGAGTTTAACTCTGATGCGAAAGCTAAAGAAACACTCGACAATTTTATAGTACTGCTCTTACAGCGGTGAGTTCTTTCTGCTTTATGATGTATATTGACCACAGACACACCACAGCACCGGTGACAGATTACCAACTAGGCAACGAAATGGTAGAATCATTAGAGCGTCTTTAAAATGCCTTGCAGTGCTTATTCTGGCTCAGTGCGCTCTGAGTGCAAATCCCGACGAGGTCAACTCTGCCTTTCCTCCTTTCTGGGTAGATAAATAAAGTACCAGTCTATCGCAGTGGACTGGCGGAATCGTTAGAGCGTCGGTCGAGATACCTTGCGGTATTTGTTCTGGCTCTTTGCGTTCCGGGTTCAAATCCCACCGCAGCCTACTCGGGTGGTAGACTTAATCCGTCGCCCGGTTTAACACCACCATCTGACCCTTAGGTACCTTTAGCGGAGTAGACTCTGTTGCAAGCATTTGGGTCAGGTCTCCAGTCTGAGGATACCTTCCTACCTTCCTTCCTCCCTCCCTCCTTCCCACCAGTCTCGGAGAGCCTGAAAAAGGGTGATGCGCACTGCCCTGCCCTTTTGAATAAGCAATAAAAAAAAAACTTCTGAGCACCTGATTTATTATCCAGCACCATACTGACTCGGCTGTACGCATGTTCGTGCACACGAAGACATGTAATCCTACACATCTTTAATTTCTTTTACCAATCTATTGTAAATACACTCTGCAGTACAACGTCAGTTATACTGAAATCTACTCTGTTACGTTTCACTAACTGTTGAAATATTACTTACAGAGTACCAACGAGTGAGTCTTCACGAGGTCATTCGAAATGCTAGAAATAGCAGCTAAATCTCCCTTAAATGATAACTTACCATGTTTTAAATGGAAGAATATGCTGTGTAATGTAGTACTAGATACACTGTGCCGGATTAAAAAGACGGGGTGATCAAGACTGGAACATCTTTGATCTTAGGTCTTCTTAACCAGGGCTGACCTGGGGATAAACAATAACAACATATTACTTACAGTTATATATAAATATTTCTCGTTAATGTTATATAAACCAGCATGTAAAAAGTTAAACAATTCGAAGAAACACATTCTATTGGGTCGTAGTTACCGACTGAAAACTTTGTTTTCATCCCGTGCTTTTAGGGGTTTTGTTTTCATGCAGTGTCTTTAGGGTTGTTGTTATTGTTGTTTAGCCCCAAATCATCCTTGATCGAGCGGTCCTATGTGCAAAGAGATTCCAACCATGACGACTCCTTCTTTTGTTCAGACATACTGTACCTCGGATTACATTATATGATTTGTCCTTCATTGTTTAAGACGGTGGGGTTATTGTTTAAAGGAGATTTGGCTTCTATTTCTTGCAGGTCGAGTGACTATGTAGAAGATCCTTCGTTGGCTCAATGTCTTTGGGGTATATCAGTCTGAGAAAGCCCATCCAGCATCCAGCTATACTCATAAAATACTCGGCAATGCAAGCTGACAGTCGTCGATGTGGAGATGTCATTGCCTTTAACATTCGTGAAACGTATCTCATTATAGTGCCTAATTACTGCTAGTTGGACTACAGTTGCTTCATAGTTACGTACTTGCCCAAAGTAGCTTGAAGTATAGGATAAGAATTGTTGAGTCTTTGGCAGTTAAATCGAAGTAATTGTTAGTTATCGAGTCTCTGGTTTTCCTATGTCATTAGTGGAATAAAGTGGCTTCACAACGTCAAAATCGCTTCACAAACCATATTCACTGGCAAGTTATGCTCTACGTTTCGGCGTTCACTATAGACGGGTTTAAACTTGTTCTTTTTCAACTTCGCACAAAAGCTCTGTATTTTATGTGAAATGAGAGATGAGAAGTTATGATGAAGATGATGAATTTTGCAAAGGGTATTTGCAGTGTAACTAAAGTGAAATGGCTTCAAATGAGATCCGAATTCATGTGTCATGAAATCGGTTCATTCTGACCAAACGTTCAACCCTACAGCACTCTCTATTGCCTCAATTTATAATATTGATATATTTTGGGGGAGATATCTTTATCGGCTCAAATTTTAATATTAATATTCTCTAAATGTGATGGAGTGGCAGAAATGATGTGTTGTGATTAGGCACCTTGTAGTATTCATTTCGCCCCTTTGTTTGACTGATTTTGCCTTTCATCCCTCCATTATGGATGAAATGTATACCAATCAAATATTTGGTTTCATTCAATTGACTACGTAAGAAAGCGAATCGTGAAGGCACGTGGCCTTGTGTGTATGGTGATGGACTCACGATTGTAAAGTCGTGGGTTCGATTTCCGGACCGGGCGGCGCGTTGTGTCTCTGAGTAAGGCACTTCATTTCACGTTTCTCCAGTCCGTTCAGCTGAAACTGAGTAGGCAGCGGAAAATACGGTGACGCTTCTGTCAGGAGTTGCAACCGATAGGTAGTATTCAGCAACGGAAAAAGCCAACGTAAACATGGTTCGATTAGGAAGATTAGCTACGAACTTCCGATCGATCTGTTTTTTTATGTAAGAAATCTAGTCTTTTATTCTTTGTTTCAGTCATTGACTTGTGGTCATACTAGGGTCCCAACTTCTAGGATATAGTCGATTACATCCCCCCCACCAACACTTATTTGATCGATTTCCGAAGTATAAAACGGAAACTGGACCTGGGCGAGATGAGATCTCATAAGGGAAAAATGTGAAAGCAAATACTTCAAGGTATTTTTCCGATGTTCAATCGATTCTCTTCTCCAAATGTTATTAACAAATATTAACACAAACAACAAGAGAACCTCTATGTGTTTTCTCAACATGCTAGAACCAGCAGCCAAATTTCTCTCAAATAACACCCTAACATCTTGGAAAAGAAGAACACATTGCCCAGTGCACCCATAACCACCAGGTCATTTGATCACACATCTGCTCAATCAAGGCTGACCTATGGCAAAATATCAACTACAATAACCACAGCAATTATTAACAATGCCAAATTATTTCACGTGCTACCTGTCATTTTATAATCTTAACTCAATATTCCACGTACAAAATGTAGCAGATACAAATTCTTTGTTTCATTGGATTTGGGTTAAATACATCGAAATGACATTCTGGTAATTTTAAAAGATTTAAATAAAATTTATGAAGAGAAACAATAACAACAGTTAAACATTAGTATCGTATTCCTATGAAGAAATCGCAAATTATACGATCAGTTTTTAAACCAAAATATTGCCTCATATAGGCGCAGATGGCTGTGTGGTTAAGGAGTTCGCTTCGCAACCACATGGTGGCACCTTGGGTAAGTGTCTTCTA
>JAOPJM010002323.1:11744847-11761196 GCA_027124095.1 Muusoctopus leioderma | reverse complement strand
CAAGGTGCCACGCAGTGGGACTGAACCCGAGACCATGCGGTTGCGAAGCGAACTCCTTAACCACACAGCCATCTGTGTACAGATTTTCCAAAAAAATGGATAAAAATCCACTGCAGCATGATGAGCAGACTAGGTCCCGTCTTTGCAAGGCCGTTATCGATTGATTTTCTTTTTTGTAGTATTAATGATATTTATTTTATCGAACCTAGATTGGTTAACTCAAATTCTAAAGAATTTGAACTCAGAAACATAAATGACTGGACTGTAACGTATCTTGATCAAACTCTCTTTTCTCTGGACTATGCTAGTTCCACTGTCCTCTTCAATATGCACTGCAATTCACCTACTCAGCTGTTCTACTAACGAACATAAAGTATTCTAAACCTACAGAGTTGTAAATGAAAGTTTGCAGCCGTAAGAAGTTCACTGGTTACCCTATTTTACTCAACGCCCTCTCGAACGAAGAATTATAGGATACATTTATTTATTTAATTATCTATATATTTATTTATTTATTTATTGTCGAAGAATGAGAAATGTACTGTAAAAACATTTGGAAATTGAAACTGATTTTGACTATGTAACATAAGATTTGCTTTCAGCGAATTTCCTTTGCATGACATACACACTTTTAAGAAATATGCTTGAGAAATATTTTCTAACTAAAGTGACTATCATATTTGGCTAATAATAATGGTTGCATAAATACTGCTGTTAAACTATAATGAAGTTACTTCTTCCGATATGAGAGTAACATAGTAAAACATTTACCCTTGATGAATATAGAGTTGTAACCAAGATTATGTGAACCCATACTGAAACTCACTCAGCTAGCCGATTCAGCAGTACTGGAATACCAGCTCTAAGGCCTAACGTTCGTATTGCGTGGCAGGTGCTTAAATATCACGTAATTATGATGCATGACAGTTGACGGAGCCATATTTTAATAAGCCAGTCAACCTAACTGTAAATAGGTTGTTACGTAAGCAGTGAAAACAAACTGTATAATTAAAGAATGCTTTGATAGCTTGCAATGCTACACTCACATTTTTTCTGTTAGTATTCCTGGTCATTCGTCCTAAATATGTTATATGAAGATGTCCAAATAAGCCAATGGGTTTATGGGATATCCACACAACTTGACAATCGAACAAAGTTTAATAGTCTATTGTTTACAATGTATTAACTGCTTCACTAAAAGTAGATCAGCATGCATCTTTATAAATTTATTTCCCAATCGGAGTGGTAGTTATTCCTCCGCCTATATCGTTTATTTACTTACTGACACGTATTATCTTTTATAATTCCATTCACATCTATGATGCTTTATAGGACTATTAAATCGACTCCCAGTACTTGACTGGTACTCTATTTTATCGAACCCGGAAAGATGAAAGGCAAAGTTGACCTCAGCGGGATTTGAACTCAGAATGTAAAGGACCGTATCTAAATACCGCATGCGTTTGTCCGACGCTATAACGATTCTACCAATCCACCGTATTGTTTTGCTTGTGGAAATAATCTTTGATGTGCTATGTAACCGCTTAATTCCGGTGTCTCAGCAGGTATTTCCTGTGTGCGATCGAAATCTAGAACTTTTAGACCTCAAAATACATATTACTTTTCACTGATTTAAAAAAATATATATTTTGTACTTTACTGTTTTGTGTTCACCAACAGTAAAAATGATATCTGTAAAAAAGCATGAGTTGAACAATGAAATTCACCTAAAAAAATACAACTACCACAATGAATAAAATAAAAGCCAGACTGAAAACCTTTCAATGGACATACCCCATAGCTTTGATGTTTGATGAATTAACTCTTAACATCCTGTAAAATATTTTCTAAGAAGTCCTGTAATGATTGAGCAGAAATTCCTTAAAAATGTTTTTTTCCCAGCTTATTTATTTTGAAATTTACAGGTAAGAAACACAGGTTCTTGAGGTATTTTCACACAAAAATATTTCACTTTCACTATATATATATAACTCAATAATTCATATTAATTTGATGATGTGGGATCGTGTGGAACCATGTCCTACAGGATGTTAAGAGTTAAAGTTGACAGCAGTGTGGTCACTAGCACAATTAAGAATATGAAGGCAAGGAAGGCAGCTGGTTCATCAGGGACAGTCACTGAGATGCTTAAAATATCCGGTGGGGTAGGACATCTGCATCACACACATAATCAATCAGGTAATACAAGCAGGTGTCATACCCAATGACTGGCATATCAATGTTATCGTAAACTGCTACAAGGGCAAAGATCATGTGATGGAGAGAGAAAATTACAGAGGCATCAAATTATTAGACCATGTTATAAATGTTATGGAAAGAGTTATCGCACAATTGATCAGGAGCAGAATTAACACAGATGAGATGCAGTTTGGCTTTATGCCAGGAAGGGGTACTACCGATGCCATCTTCATAGTGAAACAACTGCAGGAGAAGTACTTAGCTAAGAGTAAGCCACTATACTTAGCTTTGTCAAACTGGAGAAGACCTCTGACAGGGTCCCATGCGCTGTGATCTGGTGGGCACTTAGGAAATTAGGACTAGATGAATGGTTTGTAAAGGCCATACAAGCCATGTATAGGCATGCAGTCAGCAAGGTGAGAGTTAATGAATTCAGTCAGAAATGTATTATACAGGTAGAGATCCATCAGGATTCAGTTCTCAGCCCCCTCCTGTTTATTATAATTTTCCAGGCCATAATAGCAGAGTTTAAGACCAGCTATCCATAGGAACTCCTGTATGCTGATGACCTAGTTTTTATAGCAGAATCTGTAGAAAAATTTAGAGGAGAAATTCCATATATGAAAGCAAAACCTGGAATTGAAAGGCCTCAAAGTAAACTTAGCAAAAACTAAAGTTGTAGTAATTAGGAAAGAAGACCTTGGTACCATCATGGAAATGGCCGGGCTCGATATACAGAAAGGGAGGTAGAAATTCTATATGGTGTACCTAGTGTAAACTATGGATGCACAAGAGATGTAGTGGGATTACAGGCAGATTGACAGAGAAGGTAATCTTTATATGTGGGTGATGCAAAGAAGTAGTTAGGAAGAACACACACGAAATAAATTCCCTCAACTGCTGAGAAGGCTCAATAGAAGTAGCTGACAGCTTCTGCTATGTAGGTGACCTCATCCGCAGTGGAGGAGGGTGTTCCGAGAGCATAGTAACCAGAGTAAGAACAGGATAGAAAAGGTTCAGGGAACTATTACCTCTGCTGTCAACAAAGGGTTTCTCTCTCAGAGAGAAGGGCAGATTGTATGATGCTTATGTATGAAGTGTGATACTTCATGATAATGAAACTTGGGTCTTGACTGCTGAAGATCTGCAATGGTTAGAAAAAAATGAAGCAAACATGCTCTGCTGGATGTATAATGTTAGTGTGCATGGGTAACAGAGCACGAATGAACTGAGAGAAAAGTTAGGTATAAGAGGAATCAGATGTAGTATGCAAAGGAGAAGATTAGGCTGGTAAGGACATGTGATGCATATGGTGTCTAAAGAGGTGCTGAGTGATTGAAGTGGATAGAACCCATAAAAAAGGGAGACCTAGGAAGACATGGGACAAAGTGGTGATGGCTGACCTCAGAGATCTGAACCTTATGAAGGAGATGACAAGAAACTGTGATGACTGGAAACATGCAGTGTGGAAGAGGACCTGCCCTCCGATGCAAGCTTGGCAAAATGATCATTAGAAAATAATGGTGATGGTGAATGGGTTGTAACACTGGATCTCCCACCCAGTATACTCCTGTTAAGTTCCCATCTATCTACCCTCAGATTTATTGCCCCCTGTCATATTCGCTGTACCACACTACCTGTGTCACAAAGAATAGCATTTGTTGTGCCCATCCATCTTCACCCACTATAATTATCACTCCCCCACTATTACAACTCTTATCACTCTACCTTTCTTCTATCACAACGTCTAAGTTGGCATTGGATCTGTCCGTACTCATCCACCACCTGCTACTTATTCTCCTCATGTGTATCTTAGAGGACATTTAGCACTCTCACCTATTATCACCCACCTCTGCTGTTATCCATCACATGATCTCTCCTACCTTGACACATCTATAACATATCTTTACCGCTGCAACTCCTACCACCAACAATCACCTCTGCTGTTATCTATCACATGATCTCTCCTACCTTGACACATCTATGATATATCTACACTGCAGCTACTCCTACTGTCTTCTAGCCAGCCCCTACCAACACCCAATATGTAGTTACCACTATCTTTTTTCACATTCCTCTTCCACTACCATCCCATCACAACCATACTTATACTCTTTCCCTTCCACTTTCTTGTACATTGATCACCTTCTATTCACACTCTCAAGTCACGTTTGCCTTCAAACGAGCAAATACTATGCAGAGAAGACTCTTTAGACTGCAGGAGACAAGGTATCTTCTTTAGTGCTGGTTCCACGATGAAATGTACCAAGTGCACTCTGTAAAGTGGTTGGTGACCGAACAGAGACAATTTAGGGTAGAGAGAACTCTATATATTGTAGTAAAGGGGCACCACAATTTGAATAAAGTACTCAATACATAAAGTAGAGATAATATATATATATATATATAGAGAGAGAGAGAGAGAGAGAGAGAGAGAGATATATATATATATACATATACAAACACACACATATATACATATATACATAAACATATACATATATACACACACACACACATATATATACATACATACATACATACATACATAATTTAACTCTCTTGGCATGTAAATAAAACAAACTTCACCCATGTTTCTTGTATCCTTAAGACTATTAAAAAGGTTGGTGGTGGGGGACAGGATTTGGTGAAGAGAAAACATTTTGTTCACATAATGTTAGGAAAATATACTTCCTCTCATATATACAGACTGCAAGAACTTTTAGATTATGAACACCCAATAGCAGAAATATTGTGTTGGTGATGGGAGATGGTGTGATACAGCGTAGCCATCTGGGAATTATTTCATCTGACAAGCAGTCTACAAAACTTAGCTTCTTTGAACAAAGATAAATTGACTGTGAGGTTATGATGCAAGATAGGAGGTCATGGGCTGATGTACCATATAGCTAGTAGATAAGAAAGAAATAAAAATTCATATGATACTATCTATAGCAGCAAAGTGAGGTTAAAATCAAACTTTATATTCATTTATTCTCTAACAGTTCTTTCCTCTTATTTGGCAAAAATATTGTTCACAACTACCATCAATAGCAGTTAAATTTCTCCCACATTGCAAATTACTATAAAAATCTTAATAGAAGGAAAAACACATTGAATAATGTAGTCCTAGATACGCTATGTTTAGATGAAAGATGAGATGATCACAGCTGGAACACCTTTGATCATAGCATAGGTCTGCTCAGTGAGGGCTGACCTGAGGCTAAACAACAATTCCCCCATCCATAAGCTAACAGGGTAATGAATTAGCAGAGTCATTATGATGAATCGTGCAGAGGCGTGCAGTATTCTTTCTGGCTCACTACACTCTGAGTTCAAAGCCTGCTGAGGTCAACTTTGCCTTTCATCCTTTTGGTGCAGATAAATAAGTACCAGTCTAGGGCGGTGGACTGGTGGAATTGTTACAGCATCGGGATGCCTTGTAGTATTTGTTCTGGCTCTTTGCATTCTGAGTTCAAATTCTGCCAAGGCCTACTTGGGTGGTAGACTTAATTCATCACCCAGTTTAACACTACCACCTGGCCCTTGAGTGCCTTTAGAGGAGTCCACTCTGCAGCAAATATTCAGGCCAGGTCTCCAGTCTGAGGATATCTTCCTCCTTCCCTCAGAGGCCCTGGAAAATTGTGATTAGTACTACCCTTCTTCAAAGCTAAGTGATAAAAAAAGAAAGGGAACCTATATATTGGTGCATGACTTGCTATAAATAGCAGCTAAATTACACTGCACTGTCTTAAATAGAGGAACACATTGGATAATGTAGTCTTATATATACGATGTCTAAAAAGAAGACAGATGGTCACAGCTGGCACAGTTTTGATTATAAGTCTGCTCAATCAGAGCTGATCTGGGGCTAAACAGCAACAATAACAACAACAACAACCTCCATCAAACATATCCAGCCACAAAAAATTAGATGCCACATATTTTGTAGTTTGTTTGCCTGAATGTCTGCTCTGGTAGCTCATAATATACTGAAGCTAGAAAGTCCTGCTTTTTTATTATTATTAATAAATGACTAACTAAAGTAAAAACGTTTCCGTTTGGTTGAATTTTGTTGTTTTTGGTTGTTGTTTTCTTTTAATTTTGCTTTTTTAGCAAGTAACTTATATATTAAGTGTGCAGCCAAGCTCTATTCAACATGTCACAGGCTGGGTGAGCTGCAGGTTATATGAATAACAAACAGCAATAAAAAATATGTTCACACACAGGTAGATAGCAGCATAATTTCTTTCAGATATTCATGGCTATAATATTTAATAGTGCAAAATACATTCAAATACTGATATAGAAGAAAAAAAACTTCCTTGTTTTCACTCATTAACTTTTTGGTTAATATATTGATCAAATAATTGTTTCCAACTTAGGCACAAAGCTAACAACCCAGTACTTGACTGGTACTTTATTTTATCGACCCCAGAGTAATGAAAGCAAAGTTGACCTCGGCGAGATTTGAACTCAGAGTGCAGTGAGCCAGAACGAATACTGTAAGGTATTCTGTCCGATGCGCTAACAACTCTCCCAATAAATGATTTCACATAAGCACAAGGCCACAAATCTTTTATGTGTGGAGTAGGGAAAAGTGTATAGTTGATTAGATCCTCCACCCCAGTACTTGACTGATGGTTATTTTATTGACACTGGAAGGACGGAAGGTAGGATTTGAACACAAACATGAAGATACATAATTAAATACTGCAGTTCACCTACTCACTAACATTCCAAAGCTACTCTTTTTTTTTTTTTCTTGTTAGCCACTCACTATGCTCTAATAATAATCATAATTCTTTCTAATATTGGCACAAGGCCAGAAATTTTAGCGAAGGGGTAAGTCGATTAAATCGACCCAAGTACTTGACTGGTACTTTGTTCATCGACCCCGGAAGGATGAAAGGCAAAGTTGACCTCGGTTGGATTTGAACTCAGAGCGCAGTGAGCCGGAACGAATACTGCAAGGCATTCTGTCCGGTATGCTAACAACTCTGCCAATTCACTGCCTTTAATAATAATAATAATAACAATAATAATAATAATAATAATATAGTTTCTAACATAGGCACAATGCCAGAAATGTGGGAGAAGGAGTAAGTCGATTAAATCGACCCTAATACTTGACTGGTACTTTGTTTATCGACCCCAGAAGGATGAAAGGCAAAGTTGACCATGGTGGGATTTGAACTCAGAACATAAAGAGCTGGAAGAAATACCACAAGGGATTTTCTTTGATGCTCTAATGATTCTACCAACTCGTCGATAATAAAATATCTAGATACCTGAAACATCTGTTAAAATAGGTAAAATATCTTAAAGACAAAATGCAAATATCTAAGGGCCTAACATTTCTGGTTTGTCATCACATGACTCTTCTCTCTCCCCCACCTACTCTTTCTACAATGAAGAATAGTAGATTCTGCTCCTAGTGAACTTTCCAGTGTTTCCTAGCAGTAGCACCCATCTCTCGGCTTCTTACCATTCATAATTACATACAGCATTTCTCACCCTAAAACCAATTCAAAGCAGACGATGTATTCCTTCATTCTTAGGAATGTTGTTGTTGTTTAGCCCCAGGTCAACCCTGATTGATCAGACCTATGATCAAAAGCATTCCAGTCATGATCACCCCATCTTTTTTCTATGTGCAGGGAACCCAGGACCACATTATCCAATGTGCCTTTTTTTTAAATGGTAGAGTGAGATTTGAGGAAGATCTGACTGAAATTTCTAGCAGATCGAGCGACCACATAGAGGTTTCCTCATTGGCTCATTCTTAGAAATATTGCTCTGTTGTACTTTTTTTGCATGCACTCCTAGTACTCCAATAATACACTGCAACTTTACATTGTTCCACATTAATTGCACCAACCTCATCTCAACAACCAAAGTAACAAGACAACTTGTACATAACCATACAAGTATTTTACCTTGCTAAATGCATCTACCAAATTTCACTCAACAAAATCCCTATAGTGTTTGGGGATCACATACTTTCACTTCTAAATTTTAAGGCAGCATGTTACACCACCAAGACAGAATGTCCTCAGCTAGAAAGACTCATTGAATGCTTCATTTGATTTAATCAATCAAAATCCATAGTGTAGGGAGGCAGTAGGTGAACAGCAAGAGACATTAGCCAGCCTCATGTTTTCTAACGACTTCCTCCCTGTTCATTTCTTAATGTTTAATGTTAACCACTTAGCAGTCTTCCTATACCTCTTTTATGTGTATGTAGGGGGGGGGGGTCATGCATGATCACATTCACAAGAGGTAGTGTGTGAGTGTGATGGTATATGACCAAACAACTCCATTCTCCACATTTAAACAATTAACAAAAGAGTTTCATGGTTCATAGTCATCCCAACAATTTCTTTCATCATGCTCTCATTAGGTCAATGCTCTGTATATGGAATGTGAAGCATCTTTCTATAACATTTTATTTTCATTTTGTTTGATTGCCTACCTCCATGCTATGGTCTGCTCAAGCTGAGCTAATTGGAACTACCACAACAATAAACCCTTCTAATCAGGGAGTGTTTCCATGGACTATAGTCATTCCCTTTCACCTCAAATACAAAAATATTTTTAAAACCATTACCATCAGAGATATATAAATTGTAGAAAAAATACCAAAATTCCTTTCATAAACCTCAAAACAAATATTACTTTTCCCATATCTCACTTCTTTTCATAAACACAGAGTATGGTTTATACACTCATACTGTTAATGATCTTTATGAAATTGCAAGGCAGCAAGTTGGTAAACTGCCTTGTAGATTAAGTTTTGTCCCTCATGGTTCTGTGTTCAAATACTGCAAGGAGAGACTTTACTTTTCATCCATCCATAGTCAAAAAAGTTAAGTAGCGGTAATATATTGGAGTCGATTCAACTGTCTATACTTCTCCCTTGAAACGGCTTTCAGCCTATTCAAAAGTAACCAATAATTATAATGAAATTGTACTTTCTTTTGATATACAATTCAAATGTACCAGGACCACACTTCAATAAGAATTGAAAATATAATACACTAAACAATAATCATTTCTAATCTTTCACATGAGATAATTCATTACTTTGCTTTTGTTTCCTTTTACCCATCCTTTAATGTTCATTTTCCAGTGAAGATAAAATTACTGGAGCATAGTTTAAGTTTACATCACAGCTGCCCTTTTCAGACAACTATCTAACAACTAAGCAACTCGTTGAAGCATTAACCACACATTAAAACTGAAACTGAAACAAATAAATGATAAATTAGATGATATACAATAGTCAATCGAAGTGAAACATCATTCAAATTTTGATTTAGCCAAAGGAAAATATTTATTAAACTATAAAGAAGTATATAAAGATACACTGCTTCAAATACTGTGAGATACGTAGTATGTTTCGAATCTATACAGAAAGATTGTAAAACAGATATTTAATCAAACAAAAATGAGAAAAAAAATAAAGTGTTGGAAAAAATATTGAAAAAAAAAAACACATTATAAATTTATTTATATTTCTTAAATAGAAACATTTTTCAATTAAACATGCAGAAGTTATTGAAATCAAATTAACTTCCAAGTTGAAATATGTAAAGAACATAAAAACATAAAACATAAATAAATATATTATTAAATTGGTTGAGGATATGTGTGAATGGAAATGTATGAGAACAGAAGATAGGCAATTGGCAAAAGAGAGGAAGAGAGGTGCTCAGCACAAGATTGGGAGAGTGGTGGCTAATGTGTGAGAGAGGGAGGGGGGGGGAGAGAAATGGGGTAAAAAAAGTAAAAGGTAGCTAAAGCAAAAAAAAAAAAAGAAAGAGACAGAAACTGCTATTGAAAGAAATTAATATTGTCATGTATGATTTTAGAGGTTGATACAGTTAGATTTTTCCAAATCAATTAACCACCTGTTCAAACCTAAATCATCCATTATTAACTGGATCTCATTATTGTATTTTTCTTTGTTTTTTTTAATGTCATAATTGCGATTTGTTTTCTTAATTAATCCACTAAAAAATTTAACCCTTAAAGCCTTTAGATCAACAATATTGATTGGCACTGCTAGATTGCTGAAGTTGATAATGATGGGTTTTTTGGGGGTGTTTTTTCCAGTGGCCAATTCATAATTATAGTAAATTAATGTATTCTGTAATTAACAAATTTTATCTTCATATATCAATACACGAGTTTTCAATTTTTTCTTAGTTTAAGTGCCATCTTTCTATAACAATGCAAAAATTCCCCAAAAAGCTTTCTACTTCCTTTTAGGTTCATTAAACATTTAAAAATACACAAAATACCATACCATTGCTTACAGGGAATACATGTTGACCATCATCATCATCATCATTTTACATCCGTTTTCCATGCTGGCATTGGTTGGACGGGTGATTTTGGCCCGCATTGATTCCAATTGGAGTCACCACTCTCCCAAATGGGTTGGGGGACCATGCCTCACTTGCACATTTCATTTGGCTTGGTTTATACAGCTGGATACCCTTCCTGTCACCAGCCACTTTACAGAGTGTACTGGGTGCAGTTTATCATGGCACCAACACTAGAGAGGTTATCATGTCCAAGACATGACTTGACTAAAGAGCCCTCTCCACCCTATGTTGTCTCCAATCGACAAACACTTTACAGAGAGCACTGGGTGCATTTTATCATGGCACCAGCAGTAGAGAGGGTGCCTTGTCTCTTGTAGGCTAAAGAGTCTTCTCTACTCTATGTAGTTTCTGTTCTGTGAGGGCAAACGTGAACTGAGAGTGTGGGTAGAAAGATAAGTTATGTATGAGAGGACGAGAGAGGGAAAGAGTATGAGTATGGGTGAAAATGGGGGAAGCTGAGATTGGGTGCTTGAGCGAGAGAACTGAGGATGGGAGTAGAAGGTAAGTGATGTATGAGAGGGGGGGGGAAGGAGCAAGAGTACAGGTGTGGAGAGGGTAGGAGAGAAGGAACGAGTAAGAGCATGGATGTGATGGGAAAGCTGTGAGGGCAGGAGGGGAGGGAAAGATGGAGAGTATGAGTGTGATGGGAGAAGTAGTGGTTGTATGGTGGTGAGAGGGGGCTGTGCAGAGGATAGTAGAAACTACATATTGGGTGTTGGTAGGGAGTTGGATAGAAGATTGTATTGGCAGCAGCAGAGGTGGGTGGTGGTTGTTGGTAAGGGCATCAAATATCTAGGGAAGGAGGGACAGCATGAGTGTGATGGGAGAAATAGTGGTTGCATGGTGGTGAGAGGGGGATGTGGAGAGGACAGTTGAAACTAGAGACACATGGGGAGAATAAGTAGAAGGTGGCAGGTTGGTATAGACAAGTCCAATGTCAACTTATTCATTGTGATGGAGGAGACACAGAGTGACAGGAGGTGTGGGGGAGAACTAGCAATGATAGTGGGTAAAGATGGGCGGGACCAGAACAGATGTCATCCTCTGTGACATAATCCATGTGGTAGAGTGGACAGGACAAGGGGTGATAGATCAGAGGGTACTGAAGATAGTGAGGAACTTGACAGGTGCATATTGGGTGGTAGGCCACTATCAACATTATTACGGATGCTAAAGATAGTGGGGAACTTGACAGGTGCATATTGGGTGGGAGGCCACCAACACCATTATTATTATTATTTCCAATGATCAATTTGCCAGGCTTGCACTGGAGGGGTGGGTCCTCTCCCTCACTGCGTGTCGCCAATCATCACGGTCTTCAGTCATCTTCTTCAGGACCATATAATTGTAATATAACTAAGTAGATCAGACTTTACTCAGTAATGTAAAAAAGTGAAGTTAATACACTGGGAAATGTTTAACTGGAGACTGAAGAGCACTAATAACATAAAGAGCTACGTAACTACATTTTTTCATTAGCATTTTTAAACTGGTTTCTATATCACCTCTCAAACTAAATGTCAGCTCAACTTTTCTCACAATCTACAGCCAGCTGAATGTGATGTATAGTTATAAACTCACTTTTGATTTCCTTTTCGATTAATTTAACTCAGTTTCCAGCTTAACATGGTAAAAATACATATTTTTTATTCATTTATCAAATAAAGACACTTGTAAAATGCAATTTGTTTTTTGGTTGTTCATTTTATCATTATT
Source organism: Muusoctopus leioderma (assembly GCA_027124095.1). Taxonomy (NCBI): domain Eukaryota; kingdom Metazoa; phylum Mollusca; class Cephalopoda; order Octopoda; family Octopodidae; genus Muusoctopus; species Muusoctopus leioderma. Next base: position 11,748,888 of record JAOPJM010002323.1, on the reverse strand, counting down.
TTCATTCTTGTTTCATGGCATACAAAGAAGTAGAAAAAATCTAACAATATTCCTATCTCCAAGCAGTGCCAGCCGGAAGGATTAAGCTTCTGGGAAAAGTGGAAAAAAAATTCTATCAAAAGAATTGAAATTTTGCACTGCAAGTTAATGAAATATGTATTAGTTTTACTGTGCTGCTACTAGGTCCAACATGCCACCCAGTTTAACACAACGACCTTGTCCTTGGGAGCCTTTGGTACAGTTCACATTATTACAAGGATTCGAACCAATTGGTTCCTTCCCTGCCAATGATTTTCCTGTGGACATTGACCTGCAGATGTTCAGGCTGAGCATCACTCATATCAATCTCACCAGTTTGAGTGAGCCTGCAACAGTCAGATGTTCAGGCTGAGCATCACTCATATCAATCGCACCAGTTTGAGTGAGCCTGCAACGGTCAGGGTAATCATCACTCCTAACATGACTAAATTATTTATTTTTTTAATCTTTTAGTCATAAATTATACTACCTGTAAGTACTTACTTAGAGTTAAGACTTACTTTTCAAAAATATATTTCCATTTTCACTCCTGTAACCCCATCTTAAGCGAATCCTATCCCTCTCGCCCAGTCTAAACATACTAAAGTACATAGGCACTAAAACAGTAGCATCAACATAACCTCATTAGCCCCCCCCTACCACCACACACACACACACACACAAACACTGTACTGGGATGTACTCCACCACCAGAGATAAGGGCAAAAGAACAATGACTGTTGTTGTGGCCACAACCAGAATAAGGGGGCCTCTACATGGTTGCTCGACCTGCCTAGAAATAGCAACCAAATCTCCCTCAAATCCCACCCTACAGTCTTTTGAAAATGCAGGACACATTGGATAATCTAGTCTGCACCTCCCAGTCATTAGTACCATTTAGAAGTCTGAGTCTCATCTTTCCTTTGTTTATCCTTCTGCATTGTCCTTTCTTGCTTCTCCTTGTGGGAAACAATAGGGTAAAACCTGGTGCTCCAGATGTATCATGTCTTTTCCTCAATTAGGAAAAGAATGATACATCTGGAGCACCAAGTCTATGAATTGCACTTTGTCATTCAACTGACTATCTACTTGGCATAGGTCTGCTCGATCAGAGCTGACCAGGGCTAAACAATAACAACAATAGCTAAAGAAATAGGTGGACTTGGCCACTGAGAGCTATGTGCCTTGACAAAATTCTGGTAAAATGAAAAAATATAACAATTAATACAGGTATATTGGAGCAAGTTGCATCCTTGCTTGCAGTGTAAACTAACATCCGTTTCAAACAGGGAAATACTGGGACCACGTTAACCTAGGTTCTATACTACATTATGTTTCTCATTGCTACACTGCATTATACACAAACAAATATACTATACTTAACTACACAAAATACTCACAAAACAAAATACTAGACTCCACTACACTGCATTATATACACACAGGCTATATTATATTTATGAATAAATATGAAAATATATCAAGGCTGTCACAGTAAATATTTCAACTATGATCTATAAAATATAGTTTCATATTTTTTAACAGCTTTATTCTATAAAACTGAGTAGTTATAACAGCAGCTGCAGCTGCATTGCAAGTAACAGCAGCAATGCTTTTCCTTCCTCAACTCCAACAAGAGAGACAATCCAGATAGAAAATATTGAAATATTTGAAGAAGGAGCTGTAGCCTTGAGGCACAAGCAAACATTGTCTTGGTATAAAAATGCTTGGACTACACTGCATTATGCTACATTTCTGCACTATTACACTTCACTACACATACACAGACATATTTAAATATATACAGGTGAAAAAGTGTCAAACAACAACAGTGGAAGGAGCCTGCAGATGAGGAAGACCGAAAAAGACATGGGAAGAAGTAGTGAGGTCTGATTTCAGGCTGCTGAACCTTATAAAGAAGATGATGAAGGACCACAACAGGTGGCGAGATGCTGTGCTGAAATAGACCCACCAAACCTATACCAGCATGGAAAAGCAGACGTAATAATGATGATGGTGATGATGATCATGATGATGATGCATACACAGGCAAAATAAATTGTAAAATATTTCAATGTTTATAATACTCAATATTCCATCTATCTCTATAATCGAGGGAGCCTCGAAGTAGTCGCTTGACTTGCTAGGAATAGCAACCACAATCTCCTTGAAATCACACCCTGGATATATTTGACAATTTAGTTCCTGATAGACAAAAAAAAGGTTGGTCACAGCTAGAACACTTTGATCATAGGTCTGTTCGACCAAGGCTGACCTGGAGTTAAGCAACAACAACTACCATAAAACTGTTCACAACAACAACAGCAACAGCAAAGAATGGTCAAACTGTTAGTCATGCATATGTAGACAAATACCCTATATTATTCCACCTTCCCATGTATTGAATATTTTTATTCTTGTAATCGATTTTTTTTTTTTACCGTTTAGTTGGGGAAAGAAGGGTAGCTCCCATGATTCTTTTTCCTTTTTTCTTTTCAGGTGTCTCCAAGACTGGTGGGAGAAAAGGAGGATGTTATCCTGAAACTAGAGACCTGACCTGAATGTTTGCAACTGAGAGAACTCTGCTAAAGGCACCCAAGGACCAGGTAGTGATGTTAAACCAGGTGACAGATTAAGTCCACCACCCAAGAACTCAGAACGTAAAAAGCTGAATCATATACCACATGGCATCTCATCCGACACTTTAACAATTCTGCCAATCCACTAGTCTGGAATGGTACCTTATTTTATTGATTCCCAAAAGGACAAAAGGCAAAGTTGACCTCGGTGTGATTTGAACTCACAGCACAGGGAACTGGAATAAATACTGCAAGGCATTTTGTCCTATGCTCTAATGACTCTGCCACCTATGAAACTAATATTTTAGGACAACTTAATTAACATTAACCTGACTGAGGAAGACAGTAATTCTGGAAATAAGAGAAACTGAACATTATAAAATCAATGAAGTTAGTCTTGGCTTAAATGGAATTTACAAACCTTTTAACTTCATTATGGAGAAATCTTCCAAAAATTATAATCTAAGATAAAAGATGGCTTAATATTTTAGGAAAGGAGTAGGTATGAACTCAATATTGTGTGCTGACCAATTTAACACCAACAACTGGTCCTTGGGAGACTTTAAAGGAGTTCACTCTGTTGCAAGCATTCGGACCTCCCCCACCCAAATTGTTTCCTGCAGATGTTCAGACTGGGCATCAGCTGCATCAATCTCATCTGCCTTGGAGCAACTGCTAAGGTCATGGGCACTGACCTGCATCCCCTGAATAACTTATGTTGAATGAGCCAACAAGGGAGCTTTTATGTCATCACTAAACGTGCTAGAATTAGCTACCAAATCTCCCTCAAATAATACTCTACCATCTTGGGAAAGGAAAGGACACATTGGATAATGTAGTCCTACATACCTCTAAAACTACAGGATGATCATGGCTGGAATGTCTTTGTTCATAGGTCTGCTCAATCAGAGTTGACCTGGGGTTAAACAACAATTAATTTTACTTATGTGTGCGTGTATGAGAAGAGAAAAAGATAGATGGTAGTGAGTAACAGATGTATATGGCTGAAATTAGGCACATGTTATAGTTGTAGATTAAGAGCCATTAAACATAAAATTAAAATGACAAAATTATCCCAAAGAGATATATAAACATTATCATACTTGTTATGCTTCTTGGCATATTCAGCAAATTTCAGATATAGCTGATGTTTCTTAGTGTTATTGACACATGAAGTAACCAATATATAAATATGGGGAGAGGAACAGTTGATTATATCGACCTTAGTACTTGACTGGTACTTTATTTATCGACCCCAAAAGGATGAAATTTCACTTACGAGGAATGCAAAGAGCCGGAACAAATACCACAAGGTATTTTGTCTGACACTCTAACCATTGTGCTATATATATATATATATATATATATAAGTAGCAGAGAAGACAGGACCCTGCTACCATCAGGGAAATGGCCATGCTCGATATGCAGGAAAGGAGTAGGTAGG
>JAOPJM010002323.1:11695164-11706344 GCA_027124095.1 Muusoctopus leioderma | reverse complement strand
ATACTTAACGTATTTACACCATTGAGAGGCAGAAGCTGTAGAAAATGTCCGAGAGAAAAATCTCTTCGTAGACTTGTGTTAAAAACACTGTAATATGTCAGAATGAGGAAACAAATCTCCTTAGCCGCGATATGAGAACGCTATACGCGTTTCGAGATCATTGCCTCTCTCGGACATTTTCTACACCTTCTGCCTCTCAATTGTGTAAAAAAGTTAAGTATGATACACAAATGGCTATTTTCATCTAAGGCTGTTTCAATTACCCTTACCGAGTTTTATATCAGCACGGCAAGCTTTCAGCAATGTCAGTGAATGTTCCATTCACTGTTTACTATATGCCAGGATGAGTGGATGTTTCGCCAAGGCAGGTGGCAGTGAGTACACGCTAGTGATAAGAGGCAATAACATCGAAACGCGTATAGCATTCTCATTATAAATGGAATATTATAAATTCTGCTAAACCGTACGGAGGCGAAAGACGTGATTATCGGTTGTGTACCTGTAAAGTTCTCAAAATATTATTAGCGAATGAACATTTATGAAACAAAACGAATGACATAATAATTAATTGTAACCATAAGATCTTTAAGATATTCAAATAATATAAGACACGCATTAAGGACGATGATTAGGACTAGTACCGTCTTCTACTCTATGGATTATTTATTTTTACAACAGGACTTACGAACACTCTAATAGTATAAAAATATTGGGAATTTTTCTTAAGATCTATTACGTACCTATGTACTATTTAAATATGCATACATATTTTTGTTTTGTTTATTTACTTTTATTTGTATGTGTTCCTGATATTATTATATTATTGCATGGAGAACGGCATATATATGTATATATGAATATATATATATATATATGTGTGTGTATGTGTGTGTGTGTGTACATAGGCGCAGATGGCTGTGTGGTTAAGGAGTTCGCTTCGCAACCGCATGGTCTCGGGTTCAGTCCCACTGCGTGGCACCTTGGGTAAGTGTCTTCTACTATAGCCTCGGGCGGACCAATGCCTTGAGTGAATTTGGTAGACGGAAACTAGAAGCCCGTCGTGTATATATATATATATATATTTATATATATGTATATTTATGTGTGTCTGTCTGTTTGTTTATTTCCCGTAACTTATCTTATCGATCTCTAAGCCGAACCGCTAAGTACCAGACTCAAGGCGGTGCCCCTGCATGGCCGCAGTCCAATGACTGAAACAAATAAAAGAGTACTGTAAAGAATAGCAAATTAAGCTGAACCCTCAAATATGAAGAATAGGGGGAATTAACTCATGTGAGAACATATTTTGGTGGGTAAGTACTACAAACATGTAATAAGTTGAGCCCCTTCTATGTTGCTAAGATCAATTAGAGGGAGCTAACTCATGTGAGAATCTATTTGGAATTTAATGTTTAAATTGTGTAAAATAGATCTATAAATAGTAATTAAATATGCATTGAATTTTAACAATTAACTTTCTCCATTATAAAGTAATGAAGAAGAAATAAACTTTTGGAAGCTATATTGTCACATTAGCGTGTCAGTTCATTTTAATGTCATTATTTTTCATATTTTCAGACATCATTAAATTTGATAGACAAACAATAAAAGAATTGATTTGAAATTAAAATTTTATTCATTTTTTTAAATTATGAAATTTAATGAGTTATGATAAATCATGATAAAAAATCAACAGGCTTTCGTGAAGTGTTCTGTATGTGAATAAATGGTGAATTCTCTGTAATATAAAAAAAACATTATCATTAATATCATCGTATCAAAATTTGAAAGCACATTTCTTCACAAATTTTATAAACCCACATTAAATAGTTCAACATGAAAACAAAACCGACAGCTAACACAGAATGATTATTACCATAAATATAAATACTAACTCGTTAGATATTTAGAGGTTTTTGTAGTGAACATATAAATGTTATTTACTAAATTGTCATTTAATAAATGTCATTTAATAAATTGGAATAAATGCATACATGAAATCATATACAATATGTTTGTGAGGGATCGGCTGATACATGTTTCATCTTTTCAAGACAAACTATGATTGGTGTAAAGTTATGTACATGATGCAAGGAGCTGAGGTAAGCAGCCTCAATAATGTTTTGAGCAGATGAAACACTTGTCGATTGATCCCTCACTCCTGGCTTCCACATATTTTGTGACCTGTTCACAGTATGTTTTCATAGTGGGACTAAATGTATGTTTATTATATATAAATATATTGTATATGCATTTATTCAAAACAACAGTGTGTTGGTGCTCTTGTTAATAAATTTCATCTATCAGACTTGCACCATGTAATTGACTTTACACCAGTAATAGTTTATTTACATTTTTCTTAAGATTTACTCTTCATAACTTCGGTAGCCAGAAGCAGAGATAAGCAGCCTTGATAAATTTTGAGAAGATGAAACAAATGTAGGTTGATCCCTCACTTCTAGCTACCAAAGATTCTATGACCTGTTCACAGTATATTTTTTACAGCAAGACTAAATGTATGTTTATTATATATAAACATATTTTATATAATTTCACACACACACATTTATTTAAATTGTCTCTTATATAACTGGGAATTATTTTATGTAAACAATCATCAAATAAAGCAAAAGTTATAGGTATTGTAACAAATTTTCTATGTAAATTATTAAAATTATTATGCTTTACATACATAATTAAAAAAACTATATTATTTTATTTTAGATTACAACTATGTAGCTTTAAAAGAATAATGAGCTAATTTCTGTCATACTGTTAACATAACATTTTCTTAGAGTTTTCATCATCATCATCATTTTCCATGCTGGCATAGGTTGGATGGGTCCTCACAGTCTGAGTCAGTTCTTATTTGGAGTTACAGCCCTCTTAGATAGGTCGGCAACCATACCATTTTGACATGATTTTTATGGCTGGATGCCCTTTATAACACCATCCACTTTACAGGGTGTACAGGGAGGGTACAGCACTAGAAAGATTGTGTTGTCTTTGACAAGACTAAAGAGTCGTCTCTACCCTACACTGTCCACGTCTGTTTGTCAACCATTCTAAAGAGTGTACTGGGTGTATATTATGGTGGTACTGGCACTAGAGAGGTTGCCTTGTCTCTAGCAAGTCTAAAGAATCCCCTCTACTTTACATTGTCTCCGTTTGTTCAAAGCAACATGACCTAGAAGGTGGCTAGAAGTGAGAGTGATGAAAGAGAAGGAACAAGAAGGTGATATAAAACAGATTATGATGAAGGGAATCGGAGTTATAGGAATGAGAGGGTGACAGATGAGGTAGTAATAAAAGGGAGTCAGTACTGGGCAGCCACATGCTGTTTGTTGGTAAGGAGATTGAACAGCATGATGGGGAAGAGAGAGTGATAGGAGTGAGGAAGAGTAATGAAAGAGGGAGTAGTAGAAATGAGAGAGAGTGATGGGAGAGAGAGAGAGGAGAGTAATGTATGTCAAGTATGAGTGATACAGGAGGGAGTAATGCGAGAGATTGAGTGATGGGTAGCAATAACGATGGGTGATGGTGAGGAAGAGAGAGAGTGATGGACACCCACAAGAATAGCAGATCATAACATATTTACTCTACTCTTTTACTTGTTTCAGTCCTTTTGAGAGCGGCCATGCTGGGGCACCGCCTTGGAGGTTGATCACATTGACCCCAGTACTTATTCTAACGGTCTCTATTGCCGAACCGCTAAGGAGGTAAACAAACAGATATGGAGACAAACACAAACACACACACACATATATATACATATATATATATATATACGACGGGCTTCTGCAATTTCCGTCTACCAAATTCACTCACAAGGCATTGGTCGGCCGGAGGCTATAGTAGAAGACACTTACCCAAGGTGCCGCGCAGTAGGACTGAACCTGAAACAATGTGGTTGCGAAGCAAACTCCTTAACCACACAGCCATGCCTGCGCCTATATACATATATTTTATATATATATATATGTATATGGCAGTAATTTCTGCCATACTGTTAACATAACAGTTTCTTCATTATGATGTTGAAACTGTATTGTAAAATTGTTATGTTAATGTATAGTTAATATTGCATAAGATATAAAAACTTTAAAATAACATTTTGTAAATTAAATTTTATCATTATTTAAAATTAAATTCTAAGTATTATCATATTATTCCTCTAAACTTATTGCATAAGGAATTGTATCCTAATGATGTTAAAATAAATATATTATTCTTACATTTTTTGCATTCTGTACATTTGCAGCACCAAAATTCTGGATAATACATTGTCCTTTTCTGCTGTTCCCCTTTACACTGGACAATTACTTCATTTACTTTAGCAATGCTTCCTTCACAACAATGGCAATAATTACGACTTGTTCCATTTGTATTATTTGTCATCACAGGGTATGATCTAGTATCTCCACAACCACCATTGCAATAGGTTAGATGTAATTTATCCACTGATTGACACATATTAGTTGTATCTTTCAGATAATCCCAGACTTTATGGAGACCACATGTATTCTCTGAAACAAAATGAAAACTAACTATAGAATTACATTTAACAACAGTGAAATTTTTACACATTTTGCAAGCTTGTTTAATACTTGTAATTATACTTTCAGGTAGGTAATTTAAAAAGAACAAAATATAATAAATTTAAGTTTTTACATTTTTAACCAATCATCTATTTTCTGAGTACTAATTTCACTTTCAATAGATATTGGCTTAAACAATAATAATCATTTTTTTTGCGAGAGAAATATTTTAAGTGAATAAAATTTAACCTTAATTTGTGTCTGTAATGTACTTAGTTTACTGTGAAGATTATATATGTTTAATATTGCTGTATGGCTGAATGAGAGACCATGTGATTCAGCTATAAGAAGAGAGTATTAGGAAATTAAAAATTGTGATAGTCAAATTGTTGATCATATCCTCTCATTAACTTGAGTTTTTATCTGAAATCAATGTCCACTGCAAAACTAAACATGTTTGCATATACAAAATAGATAATGCCATAGGCTATGTGGTGTGTTGTATAAAAGATAAATCTTTGATATCTTTGTATCTTTCATACAATCTTTGATGTCACTATTTCTACAATATGTCATTAAAAAATCGTATTAGAAATGTATTAAAACCATATCATATATATTTAGGAATAACTTTTAAAACTCAAGTAATTTTACAGATATAGTGATATTTTTGGAGAAATTTATAAAATGATAAAACAAAACATTTGTTTTATATAAACAAAACATTTGTTTTTATTGTTTTTATTTCGTAAATTATATTCTTAATAAACAAAAACTGAAAATTATTATAAATATTGATTTGTTGGGGATGTGCATAATCAATTGAGTCAAACTCACCACATTTGTTGATATATATTTTATCAACCTTAGAGGGATGAAAGACAAAGTAAACTTTTATGAAATTTGAATTTAGAATGTAGAAGGATGAAACTAAATACTGTAAGGCATTTAACCTGCCAGCTTACCATTTTTGCTATTCCCCAAATTAATTTAAACATTGAAAAAAATTAACATCCAAAATATAATCAGCATACCTGTAATATGTTTGCATTTAGGGCAGCAATTATCTTTTTCATAAACAAGTTTCTCATCCTATAAAGATATAAATGAAAAATGAAATGAGAATCTTTCCAGATAAAATAATTAAAAATCACGAAACATATTTAGAACATATATTTCTCACAGCATACTAAAATTCTAAATTTCAACATAAAATTATATTCTGTTCTTCGGCAAGAAGATTAAAACAACATATTAGTAAATGTTTCTTTTAAAATTTATAAAAAAAAAATAACTCAAATCAGAAAAGAAATTATGATCTCTGACCATTATTACATAATACACTTATTTAATTGATATTGTTTAATACTTTAAAGTATTTATTTTCTTTTAGTTAGATTCAATTTAAAATGAAACCTAACTGTTGAAAAGAAGGATAGTTTTCATTTGTTTGATGTAAAAATATTTGCTTTTACCAAAGGTTATTTTTCAAGTGCCTGTCAATATAAATCTTTCAACTTGAAATTTCTGTAATTACATTCCTATTTTCATTCCTACTTTTCAAAATTATTATTAGTTATTAACTTCATTATTTTAGAAATATTCCAGACTTACCTCACTGCATTCAGGTATTGGACATATTCTTTTACATGCAGCCTTACCAGCTACACACTGACATATTTCACAACTTCCAGAAGGTTCCCAGATACTACCTTGCTGCAAAATCAAATTCAATACAATATAATCATTGATAGATTTATACTTTATATAAAACTGCAATATTATTGCTAATTTTTTAAAACAATTCTATCTAGATATTCAGTACATTGTTGATTACTCCAATTCAGAGGTCAAAGCCATTTACCTACTCTGCATACAACAGACAGAATTGTTTGACCAGTCAGGTGCTCATGCAATACTATGTATTCCATCACCAGAACACAGTGATAGTTAGCCACTAAAACAGTTCATACTTTCACTTTCCTCTAATCAGTCATAAAGAGCAATTCCACCCATTACAATGAGCTAGTAGTTCATATAGGTAAAGCCAGCCTAGCTTTTGGTAAGCTCTCTGCTCATTTGTGGCATAGATATAATATGATACTAAAGACCAACTTGGCTATCTACAGACTTGTGGTACTTCTTAAATTGTTGCACAGGGCAGAATATTGGACACGATACAGAAGGCAAGTAAGTGTTCTCTTTTTTTTTCATATGCACAACCTGTAACACTTAATGTGACATTTCATGGTGTGATAAGTATGGAAAAGAAGCATCCTTGTTTGGTTGGAATCAAGAGATTCATAATAAAGGATCTACAAGGCTGAGCCATGTAATGGGTATAGAGGAGTCAAGAATGCCAAAGTAAATCATCTACAGGAAATACTGTGTAGTCTTATGTCAGATTGGCAGGTTCCTGCACCATTTCAAGAACAAACTGAAGGAGATACTGAAATATATATTGATTACATAACTGTCATAACAATGCAGAGTAGTGTTGGCTCTTTATTTTTACAGGGGAAAATGCAACCTCTTTAGTGCTGGGGCCACAATAAAATGCACCTCGTACCCTCTGTAAAGTGTTTGGCAAATGAACGACGACAACATAGAGTAGCGAGGACTCATTAGTCTTGCCAAGGACATGACAACCTCATTTGTACTGTTGCCATGATAAAATTCACCCAGTACACTCTGTAAAGTGATTAGTGATAGGAAGGGCATCCAGTCATAGAAATCATGTCAAAAAATGGAATGTATGAGCAAGACATGGTCTCTGACACATTTAAGAGGGCAGTAACTCCAAATAAGAATTAACTTGGACTGCAACAAACCATCCAACCCATGCCAATATGAAAAGCAGACGTAAAATGTTGATGATGATGATGAATAACAAAACCTAAGATTCACTTCCACTGCATCAGCATTCCTTGCTACTTCTTTCATCTTATTATTAAAGTTTCATCTGTAGTGTGTTGTTGTTTTTGCAGTATACTTTGATTTAATTATTGAAACTACAGTGGAAATAAGCAAACTCTTCTACAAATTGTGTTTCTTGTAAAATGTTTTTATTTAAATTCTACAAATTGTGTAGCTTGTAAAATGCTTTTATTTAAGTGTAGTACTTCAAATGTAAAGAATATCATGCTTTAATAATATTGGAAAGTAAATAAAAATACAGAGTTTACATGATAGGTGTTTATGAAAAATGTAGCATATATAATAATGATTTCTTTTTTTTTTTTTTTTTTTTTTATTTTTTAAAGCCTATGAGTGTGCAATATGTCTGTTGTGTATGCCAGTGCTCGCCATTTTTTTTTTACTGAGCCAGACAAGAAGGGACAGTGTCAATGATCTTTGCAAGCCTTCCCAGACTAATGAGATTGTTGCAATTGATGTTCGGTTTGAATGTCAGTAGGTTGATATCTGCAAGACAAATGTGATATGGAGGGAATTCCAGGGGCTGCATTTCTGTGGAAGAAGGATTGGAGAAAAACTTTTGTGCCAGACCTGACAAGTGAGACACAGTAGGGATGATGAGAGAAGGAGAGACGAGTGTGTTAGGTAGACCTGGATGGAGGAGTATGCAGGTAGCTAGTTTAGAGGAGGAGAAGTCATTATTGTTGCAATAGAAGAAGCAGAGAGAAGATTTCTCATCAGACATGAGTGTCATCAGCTTATCTGTTAAGATAAATTGTTGAAATAAATGTATTCAACTTAATATTAGGAAGGTAGAAATAATGTTATTATAGACTCCACTTATTACAGTTGTGATTTGCTACTGTTTAATATCTATTTTGTAAGACCAAATACAAAGATTTTCAACTTAGTTGTTCAACAAAAATCTTCCAGTTTATAAAAAAATAAACTTTAGTCAACTTTATCAAAAAGTCAGGTGGATTAGTCTAATTACTGTTGAAATAATGGAGTCATGTAACTTTGCATTATATGACAACCCAAGACAGGCAGGAAGCTTTTATACCAGTGGTTTCCAGCCTGAGGTCCGTGAGCTTCTTGAGTGGATAGACCTTTCAAAAGCCTGGGGTCCGTGGGAAAATTAATTTAAATAAAAGGGGTCCCTGGTAGTGAAAAGGTTTAGAACTACTGCTCTATACAGTTACTCAACCTACTAGAAACAGCAGCCAAATCTCCATCAAATCACACTCTACAATCTTGAAAAAGGAAATGGTGCATTAGATAATGTAGGTCTAGATACCCCTAAATAGATGGGATGGTCACGGGCAGAATGTTTTTCATCATAGGCCAGCTCGAACAGGGCTGATCTGGGGCTAAACAACAACAACAATTGAAATGCTGACAATGTGATAAGGTTGATGATGCTGCAAATATTTAAGACAAAAAAAGAAGATGTGTTACCTTATAGATATTTTTATTTATATGGCACATGTCACATTTTGTTCCTGGAACACATTCATTATCTTTCTTATAATAGCCATTATCACATATGCAATAACTTTTCTGTTTACATGCTTCAAATATATTAGTTTCAAACCGATTTTCACATGTTCTTTCACAAGATTTTTCAATTGTGTACAGTTCAAATTTTCCTGGACAACGTTTATTAGTATGAGTCATATTGGAAGGAGCAAAACCTGAAATGAGACATTTGAACAATCAAGATTTAAATGAATAAATGCTGACTTCTCTCCTGAATTGTTAATTTACATTTTATTCATATAAAACAATTTTTCAGCTACTGACAAACGAAATGCTTTACTTACATGCTACATTTTCATTGCATGCTTTTTCTTCTAAAGGTAATCCCTTACATGGTGCTGCTCCACAACGAGGTGGAGGATTGCTGCAATAACGAAGTCGATAGTTTATTCCACCTTGACATGTTTGGGTACATCCACTCCATTCAGTCCAATCAGTCCAGCCAGCAGTTGCTAGAAATTAAGAATATTTCATAAATGAAAAATATATTTATTTATTTTATATCTTTCCCACTCAAAGGGAGAACAAGCACTATTTATATATTTTTTAATTTTCTTAACACAAAATCAAAAGTAACCATACTAAGGAAGATTATATTATTTCCAACACTTTTACATCTAATAGATATTGGATTTAATACTTTATTACAAAAGAGAAAAGTAATTACTTACCATTAGAGAATGGAAGTGGCTCACATTTTTCTGTAAGTTCTCTACAGTAACTAGATAAAATATAATTAACATATATGTATGTTAATTTCTATAACTTAAATTTTGGAAGTTTATACAAAACAGTAAAAGCATCATTTATTTATCTAAATTAATGACATAAGTGAAGGCTTTGCTTATAGTAGAATTGTTATAGAATAAACCAGCTGTTTTGAAAACTTCTAAGGTATTTGCTTGAAGTAAAGTATCATATAATCTCCGAACAAGATGGCTGGTAATCCGAACAGGATGGTTGTTCCTTAATGAAGTCACCAATCTGTGGGGCTGAGCCATCTGTGAAACTGGGAAATCCAAGGAGAAGAGTGACACTCATAGAGTGCTGGCCATACAAGCCAAATATCGAAAGTCCAATTCCATTGTTCTGTGGTATCTCCCCTCTAGGAGTGTACAACCTCAATACGTAGCAGACTTGATGTAGAAAAAGGCCACAGTGTTCAACAGAGGCTACTAGGAATAGAGGGAGGAAGTAAAAAAAGAGGTGGAAAAACAACAGGGGTGGGGGTCACAGACCAGGGGATCACAAGGAAAGAAAAAAGGGGGTGGAATGAGAAGGGGTGTGTGGGACGGGGGAAGTCATACATTGAGGGGTATACAGAACACAGCAAGGAGCTGACTATAGGGGAGAGGCCTAGGGAGGGAAATGGCTAAGGGTAGAACACAGGGGAGAGGCATAGCGAGGAGGAGAAGGGAGAGGCAGGGGCTAATAGACACACACCTTGGGGGTATGGTTTTGGTATTTCTATTCTGCTTTTGGTCTTAACCTCTGGCTGAGTGTACCCCCTCCACCCCTAGGGGCTGTATTCCTCTTTCCCCTTTTATCTTATGGTTTTATTTTTTCTGGTCCACCCCATCCCCTTTGCCCCTTTTTCTGCTTCTCTTGTTTCTTTATCTGCCTCGTTCCCTTCTTTTCCTTTCCTCCCTCCCCTCTGTACTGTGCTTAGGTTGTTTGTAGTTCTAGCCAATAGCATTCCTCCTCTCTTCAGTGACTTTGGGATCTTCTCCTATGTCCAAAATTATTCAGTTCCTATCTGAGGAACCGACAACACGTCGGAGAAACACCGGAGTAATAGGAGACTGGATTGGACTAAATAAATTTTATATTATACTCTACTATGGTATTGAGTACTTTTTCTCCTGTTCATTACTTTTAACGGATATATATATATATAGATACATATATATATATATATAATCATTCAGGGCAGTTATGTTTCTAATAAAATCTTTAGATTTTGATTTGGGTGGTATTCAATGCAATTTACAGCTTTTAACCTTTTTTTTATATTAATATGTTTTAAGAAATAGAATATTACCCATAATCTGTGAGAAGGTCTCTTGGTTTATAACAGAGGTTTCCAAACTGGGAGGCGCACCTCCATAGGGAGGCGCTGACTAGTGTAAAGGGAGGCGCGAAAAGTTTACCAGAAACGTACTTTTCATAACATTACATCTATATAAT
>JAOPJM010002323.1:11662810-11676932 GCA_027124095.1 Muusoctopus leioderma | reverse complement strand
GCGGGCCGAAATCACCCGTCCAACCCATGCCAGCATGGAAAACGGACGTAAAACGATGATGATGATGATGATGAAAACAAGCTCAATACCCTACTTCATGACTGACTGCTTAAGGAAAGGTATCCAACTGTAAAACATATTGCTGCAACCAAAAACATCTTACTCATGCAAGGATGAAAAAAAAAGAAATGGATGCAAAACAGCTTAGAAAAAGAGGACATCAACTGGTTGTTAATTAATAGTAAGCAGGGGGGGGGGGGAAATAATTACACAACAAAAGGAATCGAGGAGAACAAATTAAATGAGAAAGAAATTAATCAATCCATCTCAAAATAAAGAATGGAGAATAAGGAACACACTGGGAGAGAAAAGGACATCAACAAAAATAAAACACAAGAAAGAAGAGAAATAATATACTGTCAATACTATAAAAAAGGAATATGTAGATAAGGCAAATACTGTGAATATAAACATGAAAATCAATGGGACAACAGAATTGAATGTAGATATGGAGGAAAATGTAGGTATGGGGTAAAGTGCAGATATGTACACAAGGATATGTACACAAGTAAATATAATTATGAAAATCAAGGGGACAACATGTATATATGGAGAAAAATGTAAGTATTGGGTAAAGTGTAGATATGTACACAAGGAGGAAACAGAAATAATGATCAGAAAAACTCGAATAGAAGATAATGGATGTAATTTTGGAAGCAATTGTAAATTTGGGAACAATTGTTAGTACTCACATGAAACAAAAGAAGATACAAGGCAGAAGAAGGAGCTTAAAACCAAAGATGAAAATGAGACTAGAAAAGAAACAATGGAAAATTCTAACCAAGGGTAAAAAACCAGTAAAGATGGAAAAGAAGAAAGGATTGCTTTTTTAGAGGACAGTGTGGCAAAGATAAGAGCAATGTACATAGAAATACTGAAACATGTGAAGCCACAATAAAGATGTTAACTGAATCAAATGAGGGAAACAGTAGAAGGAATATTAGAAAAGATGAAGAAAAAGGAAAGTTTAGAAAAACAAAAAGAACAAAAAAGATAAAAAATAAGTTAGAAAGATTCAAGTTACTGTATATAATAAATATAAGAGGAATAAAATCAAAAATGGAAAGCCCAAAAGAAATAATCGAAGAAAAGCAACCAGCTGTGGTAGCAATAGTAGAAACAGTATTGTAGGAGAATGATGATATTGAAATTTAAGGATATGATTTGAAAAGAATGGATGGGAAACTAGAGGGAAGAGGTACCCTAGTGGCAATAAGAAAAGAGCTTGGTAACATAACAAAGGAAATTGAAATAGAAAAAGGAATTAGAGAGAAAAAGTTGCTAGATATAGGAAACAATAAGGTAAAGATTAGTCTAGGTATAATTTATGCACCACAAGAGACAAGAACACTGAAAACTAAACTAAAAAAAATGTACCAGCAAATTAGGGAGAATGTAGAAGAGGCAAAAAGGAAAACAAGGCAGTGCTTCTAGTTGGAGATATGAATGCAAAAGTAGGAACAGTAATAGAAAGAAACAAAAGATATAGGACAAAGTGGTGAAGACTGATCTCAGGATGCTGAGCCTCACAGAAGAGATGACACAGGATCATGAGGATTGGCAACACGCAGTGCTGGAGAAGACCTGCCCACCTGTGCAAGCATGGTGAAACAAATGTTAAAATGGTGGTAGTGATGAAGGCATAGATATATCAACATTCACTACTCTTGCCAATATATCCCTGTTAAGCCTCCCTCTCTCCTATTCACTGTACCATGCCGCCCATGTAATGAGGGATGGCTTTGGACCTATCCATATTCTATCCCTCCGAACCACCATCCTTATAGCTCTACCTTAGATCTGTGTGTATCAGATGCACACTTCCATTACCATTTCTCCACCTCTATGAGGTCTATAAATGAGAGACTGTATCGGATCTGTTCCTATCTGATACACACTACTATTACCTCTTCTGTGTTACCACTCATCACTCCATCTCCCTCAAGCTACTCATTATTGGCACTCTCTGTTATCAATGCCCATCCCTATTTTATCTGTCACTTGCTATCTCTATTAATATTCATCACTAGCTTGTGCGCTTGCTCACACACACACTCTCTCTCTCACCACAAAACCTTTAGCTACCATCACTGTCTCCCTTCCACAACTCCCTGCCATTACTTTCTCTCTTCCTTTACTCTCTCTCTACCATCCTCACACCCCAATCACTATTTTCCCACCATATTCTTGCTTCCTTTACCCACTCAACTTCATTCTTCCCCACACACCTCCACCAAATATGTAGTTATCACTATCTTTCTCCTATTTCTCTTCCCCTACTATCCAATCACTGCTTCTCCATCACACCCATATCTATACTTTCCCTCTCACCCTCATGTACCTCATTCACCTTCTATTCACAATCTCAGGTCACATTTGCACTCAAAGAACGAAGATTATGTAGAGTAGAGAGGAGTATTTAGTCTGCAAGAGACAAGGTATCCTCTCTAGTGTTGGTGCCATGATAAAATACACCCAGTATGCTCTGTAAAGTGGATGGTGATTGAATGGAGACAACGCAGAGTAGAGAGGACTCTTTAATCATGTCGTGGACATGACAGCCTTTCTAATGTTGGTGCCACAATAAAATGCACCCTGTACACTCTGTAAAGTGGTTGATGTTAGGAAGGGCATCCAGCCATAGAAACCAAGCCAAATGAAATGTACGAGTGAGATGTGGTCCTCCAACGTGTCTGGGAGAGTGGTGACTTCAAATAAGCACTGACTCAGACTGAAATGACCTGTCCAACCCATGCTAGCATGGAAAGTGGACATGAAACGATGATAATGATGATGATGATAATGATTAGAATAAGTAGAATAAGCATGTAAAATCTGCTTAAAGATTATAGTTGTAAAGTAAGTGTATAAAACATGGTTTTAAAATTTGATGTAAGGAATAAAATAGCATATTTTCAGAGTAACAGATATAGCTGACTACAGTATAATTAAATTCAATATGACTTTTGATTTTTAAGATAGTCGAACTACATATATAATCACCCCACAAATACTTAAATATATCTACAACACTTCAGAACACTGTCTCTCTCACTAACTCTGGACAAATACAAGGAGCACAGATACACATAAAAAAAAGAAACATTTAAGATTTCATTAGCCCTAAACACTGTGTTGGGATGCACACCACCAGAGATAAGTGCAGAAGAACAGTAATTTCGACTGACTTCACTTGAGGCTGCCACCAGAATCTACAGACATACGGGCGAGCCAACGAAAAATCCTCTATACAGTCACTCATCAGATCGTCACACTGCACCCCCTTATATTAAACCATTGCATGTTGGAGAGTGCAGATTGGGTCTTCACTGGATGGAGACATGGGATATCTTGAGTACTGGATCTGCAGATCTTACTCAAATGTTGTACTAACTACCTTCATGCCATAGGTCTTCTGGGTCAGTGCTGATTAGGTCTACACAAAATCAACTAACTACAATATACTTCCTGTATTAAGACAATGAATACATTAATTATAATTCAATGAATAAATATACATTCATCATATTTGAACAATCCTTCAAATATCATTATAATGTGGTATTTAATAAAAGGATAATTTGATAAAGATATAATTTACCTGTCCATCAGTGAGTATCACATCAAACTTTTCAACATATTTGGCATGGAGTAATTGTATTGATGCACCATATCTTAAAGCATCTCCTACAAAAATTGTTACAGTGCTCTTAGTATCACTGAGAGCAGGTTTCCAGCCTTTACCACCAGGTCTGATTGAATTTACATGTTCTTCATTGCTTGAAGTCTTAATGTCCCAACTTCTTATTAATGAGGCATCAGCTAACCCATCACTGAACACACACCATGATTCTATAATTACAGAAGAAAACAACATTACTTATTCAATGTGTGAAGGCCAAAATACTGAAAGTAAATTCTTTTTAATCACTGTCCAGACTCACAAATGCACACTCTGTTTTCTCAATCAGTTATGATGACAATTCGGATGGTAAGTGTCTTTTATCTCACACTTACACACACAAACATACAAATCAATACTTACACATATATACCAACGGTTACATATACATACCAAAACTTACACATACACACCAACACTTACACATACACACTTATACAGAATTATCTAATTAATCCAAGCAGCCAATGAGGCAGCCTCTACTGGTTGCTTGACCTTTTTGTTTATCAGTTAATCAAGAGGGAAGGCAGTGCCCATCACCCTTTTTCATGGTCTCCGAGACTGGTGGGAATGAGGGAGGGAAGGAGGAAAGTATCCGCAGACCGGAGACATGACCTGTATGCTTGCAACAGAGTGGACTCTGCTAAAGGCACCAAAGGACCAGGTGGTAGTGTTAAACCGGGCGACAGATTAAGTCTACCACTGAAGTAGGCCAGAGTGGGATTCAAACTCAGAACTCAGAATGAAAAGAGCCGAAACAAATACCACAAGGCATCCTGTCTGACATTCTGACGATTCCGCCAGTCCACTGCTTTAGACTGGTACTTTATCTACTGAAAGGATGAAAAGCAAAGTTGCCCTCGGTGAGATTTGAACTCAGAGTACAGTGAGGCAGAAGGAATACCACTGGGTATTTTATTCAACTCTCTAACTACTCTGCCAATTTGCCACCTAAATAGCAAACAAATCTCTCTGAAATCACACTGCAATATCTAACACTAGAAGTACACATTGGCCAATGTATCCTGGATAATCAAAAAGATGACATGAGGCTGGACACCTTTGATGAAAGGTCTGCTCAATCAATTCTGACTTGGCACTGAATAACAGTAACAAATCTAATTGAAAGCCAAAGAGTGAAAAGAAGTGATAGGGTTGGAAATTATAGTATAACATAAAGTGAGATTGTAAGAAAGCCACAACTGACATTTATATATTCATAATAGAAGGAATTTGACTACAATAACATTTTAGAATTAAATCTCTTATTATCTGTAACAAAATATTCTCACATAAATGAAAGTGTAGAGTAAGATAATATTGATTTAGGCATATTCAAAATAATATTTCCGGCATGTTTTTAATTCTGTAATCAACTATAGGTATTTTGTCAGTTTTGCATATGATATGAAGAAATGTTGTTGTGTAATTACTTGTCTGTATGTAACATAGACTTCTGGTTATATTACAATAGTGGAAATTCTAAACTACATACCTGTAGCTGTTGTTGCTGCTTCAGTAGTAGATCCTAGAGAGAAGAGCAGTAAAGAACAATTAGATTCCATGCATAGAAACGATTATATAGTATTCTGTTTCAGGTTATTTTCTACCAAGTATAATTTAACAATATTCTTATAGTATGTGGTATAAGCTATAAGAAATTTGATTCTGCAAAGGAATACTATATTGAAAATTTGTTTAACCCTTTCATTACTATATTTCTAACTAAAATACACTCCTATGTGTTTCAATTAAATTCTAAAATAATCATGACTTAAGACAGGTTTCGTAAAACGACTATGGTTTTTTATTTATTAATATATTAAGGGGTGTTTTGAACACATCTTTTGTGAAATCAATCTCATAACTACTTTAATTTCAAATAAGTATAGGTAAATATAAAGTTATTTAAATTTTGTTTAAATATTAACATATAAAATAAGTAATTAGGCAATTACTCATATTATATATGATATTGTATGGCTTACTAAATGCTTATTATATTTATTGCAAAAATGCACTAATTTTGTCCAGTTTGTACTCCTTTTTCCTTTGTTTATATTTTGTGAAGTGATTAGTCTCCACCATTAATATACCGAACACTTGAATTACAATAAACAAAACTCAACCCAATCGGTCATCTTCATGTCTCAAAATGAGACATGAAGATGACCGATTGGGTTGAGTTTCTTCAGAAAATTTTGCAAGTGAAATATTTAAAAAGTTTTCCTTCCTCCATTCTCTTTCTGAAAATTATCACTTTGAATACCACTGTTCGACATTGGTTTTCCACTTGGAAATTGAAACAACTTGTTCAAAGTCCTCCAAATATTGTGCTTGATACATTTTTTATTTGCTGCATTCAAGAATCATTCAAATTTAGAGTCACTATTACTAAATCTGAAGCTCATATAATTTTGCAGTAACAATATTTATGTTCATATTTTGATTTAAATATGAATAGGTAAATGTGGATGGTCTCAGGGGATTTGGTACTCTACAAAGATGGACAGTATTGGGTGGCTTAGTAATTAAAGGATTAAAATGTACAATCACACTTACGTGATTTTTATAAATATCTCAATTACCAATATACTGGAAGATTGTTCCTGTTGTTATAGATGGTTTCAGCAACCAAAAATTTTAAGTTTTGTGGAAGAGATTTTACTGAAACATGACACATTGCCAGTTGTAAAGAAAAGCAAACACACCTAATTAGAATTAAGGATGAAATTTCTACCTTCAACTTTTCATTCACACTATTATCAACACCAACCATAACACTGGCATTGTCTCTACCAATGGTAATCAATTTTTTTATATTTAGTTTCAAGTTCACAAGTTCTTTCATCAAAGCATTTACAAGACCATTAGCATCACAAGTTTTGAGAATAAATAAGCTAAGTAAAGTATGAATAACTTTCTCATACTTGTTGCTGTAATAAATATTAGCAATTCCTAAAAGTTTTTTAACTGAAATATCACTGGTTTCATCTAGTAACAAGCTGAATCTGCCATTTTCAATATCACCAATTAGATCTTCTTGTTGTTTGTTTTTGTGTTGTTTGTTTTTGTGTTATCATTGTTGTTGTCATACAGGATAATTTTTGTTAGCATTTAAAAGAATTATTTTTGTGTTGTTGTTCAAGATGAACAATAACAACACAAATAATAATAATTAACTGCACCTAAAAATATCCCCTAAAGTAACAAGAACAATACAAAAACAAACAACACAAAAACAAACAACAACATCAAAATTTCTTAATTGCACTACAGAAAGAAAAATTCAGTTTGATAAAGTGAAACTGGCACATTATGAAAGTGAAATTGGCATAGTTAAAACAACACTGCAAGCATGCCAACTGGGTCTCGCTTATACAGAAACTGAACATGTTCAAAACTTGTTACAAACACGCTCACATACATTTTTACTATGCCTTGCATGAATAAAAAAAAATGCTAAAAAAAAATCCAGATATTAAAATTGGAGCTAAATTAGGAGCTAAGTGCTAGATGATAAGAAACTGGAGCTAAACATATAAAAAAAAGAGCTGGATTTAGCTCCAAAAGAGCTAAATTATCAACACTGCACCTATTTATTCATAATGGAAGGAATTTGTCTAAAATCAGATTTTTGCACTAAAACTCTAATTATCTATGAAATCACATTCTCACATGAAGGAAAGTAAGACAATATCCATTTAATAATTGATATAATTACTACAAAGCATTTTTGGATAATTTGAAGTGTAATGTAAAATATACCATTTTTTGATAAACATACAATTTAACCTCGCTGTGAAAAGTAAACAAAATAGTCATGCCACAGGTTTATATCACTCCGTGGGTAGAAAAGTGGGATCATCTGAATAGTTTCTAGTTTATCTGTCCACAGATAAAGATTAGTAGCTTATAGCTTTTTATAGTTTATACAAAGTTTGACAGTTAAACTGGTCAGTCTAATTTGCAAAACACTGCAGGTACTGAGAATGTAATTAATTGATTAATTAATAATGCATTACACATTGTTTTTGGATAATTTCATATGTAATGTAAGGTATACCTTTTTTGATAAACATACAATTTTTGTCTCGTGAAAAGAAACTAAGTGGTTACTCCATAGGTTTTTTTTTTATCTCCATGTCTGAGTTTGTATAAACTATAAAAAGCTATATGCTACTGATATCTCCATGGTCAGAAGATGAGTATTCTATCTCTGATGATCTATAAGAACTAGAGTTTAATCAGATCAAACCCGCCTTTTCTGCCTTCAGAGAGAAAAAAGACAATGGTGTAACATCTTTTATTACTTTTCACAGTGAAGCTTAAATTGTATGTTTATCAAACAACGTATACCTTGCATTACAATTGAAATTATCAATAACTGCTGTGTTGTACATTGTTAATTAATTAATTAACAACGTTGCCAGTGCATGTAGCATTGTTATGTAAATCAGATTGACCACCAGTTTAACAATGTCCAAGTTTGTATAGACTATGAATAAGCTAGTAATATCTCTGTGGACAGAAGATGAGTATTCTTTCTCTGGTGAAGGTGTAAGAAGACTAGAAACTAATAAGATCAATCCCACTTTTTCTACCCATAGGGAGATATAAAACTATGGTGTAATCACTTTATTTACTTTTCACAGCGAGGCTTAAATTGCGTGTTATCAAAAAAGTATACTTTACATTAAATTTCAAATAATGATTTTTGTTATTCCAAAAGAATATGACCAACATTTGTTTTCAAAATTCTGAAATCAATATAGGTATTTGGTTAGTATTACTCATAGCATAAAACCAAATGCTGTTATGCAATTCCTTCTCTTTATGTAACAGAGACCTGTAGTTATAGAGCAATTGTGGAAATTCTAAACTACATACCTGCAGCTGTTGTTGCTGCTTCAGTTGTTGATTCTAGAGAGAAGACATTAAAAAATAAATTATTAAAGAGGTTTAAATTGTACATTATACATAATATTAGCTATCATAATTCTGATTGCACACAACAATACTATAACTGAAAAGTATATTTGAAAAATACAATCACACTTACGTGATTCAAAGTATCCAAGAATTGATACTGTTACAACTATCTGGTCATCTGGTTTAACAGAGTAAAATTGTAATTTTATACTGTTGGCAGTGGTACCAAAAGGTATCTTGATAATATCATCTGGTTTATTGTGACGAAAGTGCTTGGTATTCTGTAAGATCAGTTAACATCCTCTGTTTTAGAAATTTTCATTATAATACACCAATATACGAACAAAGTACTTAAACAAAACTTCTCCAGGTAACTATTGTATTATAGAAAGACAAAATATAACATGAAAGGGTTGTTACCTGGAGGCAATTGAGGAGAATAACAAAGGAAGAATCTCTTATTCGAAAGATATTTTTAATGAAAAACCTAAATATTTAGCAAAACTTTGTATTATACATTTAGAAGTAAATGTGCTCACTTGACCTGATAGAAATACCAACCAAATTTCTCTCCAGGCACATTTTTCCATCTTAAAAAAGGAAGGACACATTGGCTAATGTATTCAGAGATTCACTATGCTTTTAAAAAGGCATGATAGTCATAGGCAGACTGCATTTGATCATAGATCTGCTGGATGAAGTGAGACATGGGGCCAAACAACAGCAACAACATTACATATTTCTTATTATAAATTAATTAATATATCAATAACAAATGTAGAATCAAATCCTTAAGATCTGAATATAATTTACCTGTCCATCAGTGAGTATCACATCAAACTTCTCAACATATTTTGCACGGAGTAATTTTAGTTTTGCACCATATCTTAAAGCATCTCCTACAAAAATTGTTACAGTACGTTTTGTATCACCAAGAGCAGGTTTCCAGCCTGTTCCACCAGGTCTGATTGAATTTACATGTTCTTCATTGCTTGAAGTCTTAATGTCCCAACTTCTTATTAATGAGGCATCAGCTAAACCATCACTGAACACATACGATGACTCTGAATTTACAGAAGAAAACAACATTATTTATTCAATTTTTTAACACTAAAATATTGAAGGTAATTCCTTTATCTCACAATTTACAGGTTTATACATAAGTGAAGACTCACATACATACACTTTGTTTTCTTAATCAGTTGAGGCTACAATACAGAAGGTAAGTGTTTCTTGCTCTGGAGCAAAGTGAGCACTTTGTTCCTTTTATCATGGACCAAACAAATGAAATTATTTGGACCATGCTGGTATATATTAGCTTAATACTTAGATATAGATATACAAAACTTTATATTGTTTTCTTTATATTAGTATATCTTAATTTACAAGCAAATATATTTAATTAGAAAATAGTCGTTTTTTCAGGAAAAACTTTTCACCAAAAAATAACCTTTGCATATACTATGCAGAGGCTTCTTTAAGATCTGTTCTTAAGAAAGAAGTGTGTGCAAATATGGTGCTTATAGCATATAACATACACACATGTTGTTATGTAATTTCTAGTCTTTATATAACATAAACCTGTAGTTATAGAGCGATTGTGGAAATTCTAAAGTACATACCTGTAGCTGTTGTTGCTGCTTCAGTTGTAGATTCTAGAGCAAAGACATTGAAAAACAATTTTGTTAAAGAGGGTTAAATGGTGCATCGTACATAATATAAACTATCATAATTCTGATTGCACTCAAAATTACTATAATTGAAAAGTATGTTTGAAAAATACAATCAGACATATAGGTATAATGATTAAATTACATCCTTGGAAGATATTAGGGTTTTAGAATTTCAGATAAGAAAATGAAATAAAAACAATTCCTTTACAAAAATAAAATAATAGGTATAACTCTGGCAAAAATAAAAAAAATAATTCTGATTGCACTCAACATTACTATAATTGAAAAGTATGTTTGAAAACTACAATCAGACTTACGTGATTCAAAACATCCATGTATTGATACTGTTACAGCTATCTGGCAATCTGGTTTAACAGAGTAAAATTGTAATTTTATACTGTTGGCAGTGGTACCAAATGGTATCTTGATAATATCATCAGGTTTATTGTGTCTAAAATGCTTGGTATTCTGTAGAAATAGAAACAGCTCGGTTAAGATTGTCTGTTTTATAAATTTACATTAAAACATACCAATATACTAATGAAACACTTAAAAATAAATATTTCCACGTAATTATCGTGGGTATTACAGGAAGTGAAAAAAATGAACTTGTTACACAAGAGAAAGAGAAAATTGTTAAGAATAAAAAAGAAGCACTGATTGAAAGTTATTTTTAAATGAAACACCTAATTATTCATCAAAATCTTAATGGTGAACATTTTGAAATTTGCTCAGGGAACCTGCTACAAATAGAAGCCAAATCTGCCTCTATTTACATCCTAATATTAAAAAAGGAAACACTTCTTGGCTAATGTAGTCCAGCTAAAAATGATGGCTGAAAAAAGAGGGATGGTTATGGCTGGAATACTTTTAATTATAGGTCTTCTGGAGCAGAGCCGACATGGAGCTAAATAGCAACAACATCAGATATTTCTTATCATAAATTCAATTCATTAATATATAAACAGCAAATGAATAGTTGGAGGAAAAATAACAAAATATTTTGAATTCAAATGTAATTTACCTGTCCATCAGTGAGTATCACATCAAACTTCTCAACATATTTGGCATGGAGTAATCTTATTGTTGCACCATATCTTAAAGCATCTCCTACAAAAATTGTTACAGTGCTCTTAGTATCACCGAGAGCAGGTTTCCAGCCTTTACCACCAGGTCTGATTGAATTTACATGTTCTTCATTGCTTGAAGTCTTAATGTCGCAATTTCTTATTAATGAGGCATCAGCTAAACCATCATTGAACACACACCATGACACTGTATTTAAGGAAGAAAACAACATCAGTGAAGACCAAAATACTGAAGGTAAATTCTTTTAACTCACACTTTACAGAATCATATATAAGTGAAGACTCACATACACACACTTTGTTTTCTCAATCAGTTTTGTCAACAGTACAGAAGGCAAATGTTTTTTTATCTCACACTTACAGACACAAATATACAAATCAACACTTACACAGAAATATCTAATTAATTTGAGCCAACAAGGAAGCCTGTATCTAGTGACTTAACCTGGTTGAAATAGCAGTTAAATCTCCCTGAAATCAAACCCTACCATCTAAAACATGTAGTACATATTGGCCAATGCATCCTGGATATCCAGAAAGACGAGATGGCCATGGCTTGAATGCTTTTGATGAAAGGTCTGCTTAATTAGTTCTAATTCGTGACTGAATAACAACAACAACTACAAAGTTAATTGAGAGCCAAACAATGATAGTGTGAAAAGGAGTGATAGGGTGAGAAATTAAAAGTATAACATAAAGTGAGAATGTAAGAAAGCCACAACTGACATTTATATATTCATATTGGAAGGAATTTGCCTACAACAAGATTTTAGAAGTAATTCTCTCATTATCTATAACAACAAATTCTCACATGAATGAAAGTCTAAACTAAGATAATATTGATTTAGTCATATTCAAAAGAATATTTCTAACATACTTTAATTCTGTAATCAACTGGAGGAATTTGGTTCATATTACTCATAGCAAGTATATGATATAAAAAGTGCTGTCATGCAATTCCTTGTTTTTATGTACTATTGAAGTGTGGTTATATTGCAATTGTGTAAATTCTAAACTACATACCTGTAGCTGTTGGTGCTGCTTCAGTTGTAGATTCTAGAGAGAAGATAAAGAATAATTAGATTTCATGCACAGAAAAAAATTATACAATATGCTGTTGTAGGTCCAATGTCATTATTTTAAATTGCCTAATCAGTGAATAAATTTCACACAAAAACTATATTCACTAGAAGTCTTTCTGAGATCTGGTAAGTACACGTTAGATCAGTCATGGGCAACCTGTGGCCCACGGGCCACATGCAACTCTTTTGACTTTCTGCATGGCATACTTAATTTTATGATTATATCATCATAATAGCTTTTGATTAAATTTTTTTTTAAATTTTCCACGGTCATACCTTAAAATACTCAGACTAAACCACATACAATAATTAAATACGATGTTTGTTAAATTTTTCTTTCAGTGATGTGGCCCAAATCATGATGAGCAATGTCTCATGCAACCGCTGGTTGAAAATGGTTGCCCATGCCTGTATTATATCATACTTTGCTGAGAAGGTCTAATAAGATTAAAACCTGCCCAAAGTTGTCACTACCAAAGAGCAGAGTCCCTACCCACTGCATGTGTTCATGTAAGTTTTAGACAATTTAAATTTTGAAATTCTTTTCCTTGCCTTCCTTGAAAAAATTGTTTATAAATACTAAACTGTAGCTGTTATTACTGCTTCTATTGTAGATTCTAGAGAGAAGACATTAAAGATCAATTAGATTCTATGCATAGAAACAATCGTATAGTATAGTGTTGCAGGATATTTTCCACCAAATTAAATGAAACAATTTTGTTAAAGTGGGTTGAATTGCATATATATAATATCAGCTATCATATATCTGACTGCACATAACAATACTGTGTTAGAAAGTATGTTTGGAAAATACAATCACACTTACGTGATTCAAAACATCCTAGAATTGATACTGTTACAGCTATCTGGCAATCTGGTTTAACAGAGTAAAATCGTAATTTTATACTGTTGACAGTAGTACCAAAAGGTATCTTGATAATATCATCTGGTCCATTGTGATGAATGTGCTTGGTATTCTATAGAATGATATGAAGATCAGTTAGCATAATCTATTTTAGAAATTCATTTTACAACACACTAACAAACCAGTTAAAAAAGTACATTCTAGATAATTATTGTAAGTATTACAGAAAGACAAAACATGACATACAAAGGTTTTTACATGAAAACAATTGAGAAGAATAACAAGATGCATCTCTGGTTGAAAGTTACTAAACAGTAAATTTTCTCACTGGCCCTGCAGATAATAGCAGCCACATGTCTGTCTCATCACACTCTACCATCTTTAAAAAAGGACAAATTGGATAATGTAGTTTGGGTTACACTCTGACTGAAAAAGGAGGATTGGTCACTGTATGAATGTCTTTGTTATAGGTTTGCTGGATCAAGGCTGACATGGGTGTAAACTACAACAACATTAGATATTTCATATTATAAATTAATTGCTATAACAACTGTTTAATTGATGTAAAATGATGATATATTTTAAATCAGGATATAACTTACCTGTCCATCAGAGAGTATCACATCAAACTTCTCAACATATTTGGCACGGAGTAATCTTATAGTTGCACCATATCTTAAAGCATCTCCTACAAAAATTGTTACAGTGCTCTTAGTATCACCGAGAGCAGGTTTCCAGCC
>JAOPJM010002323.1:11628882-11640563 GCA_027124095.1 Muusoctopus leioderma | reverse complement strand
TTTCTACCATAGGCACAAGGCCAACAACTCCAGTACTTGACTGGTACTTTATTTTATCGACCCCAGAAGGATGAAAGGAAAAATTGACCTCAGCAGGATTTAAATACAGAATGCAGTGAGCTGGAATGAATATTGCAAGGCTAACAACTCTGCTAATTCGGCATATTTTTGTTAACATTTATACAGAGAATTTACGACTGATTGATTTTAAACTCATTATAAAAGCAGTATTGGGTGGTTCCATTTTTTCCCTCGTGTAAGGGAGGGGAGCAAGAAAAGTGAATATCTATATGTATCTATATGCATGCATTTTTTTTATCAACTGACTAAAAAATGTTGAGTTAAATTTAAGTTTATTTAATATTTCATGTCTTCTTAGCATCCATATGTAGACACGTTACTGCATTTTGTGCTTCATCAGTATAGAGTAATGTCTTGTCAATTCATTATGTGCATATATATCTAGCCCGTCATTGGGAGACACACAGATAGTCAAAGATGACTGATATCAAAACAAAAAATAAAATTGGCTACAAACGGAATAATTTCCACCTAAATGATTCTAAACTGAAAAGATTTTAAAACAATGTTTAGTATACTTACATCAGGCCCAACAAAATATCCAGTTTTACAAGTACAGCCTTGATGAGGAAAAGTTGAGGTGCATTTCACTTGATGTATTAATGTTTGGCAAGTATTTACACAGGTTACATTTTCATTATATATTTGATTCTTTGGACAGATAACTTCTTCTTTGCATTTTTCTTTGGAACATTTCAATGTACCATTGACACATTTGCTTATAGAAATAATAAGATATTAAATTTCATTATTAAATAACTTTTAAAAATAAATATTCAAAACTATTGGTTAGAAGATGTGAAAGATTAGTTATCATAAATTTTATTATCATGAACTTAAATTGTTTTTTGATAATCGTTGCTGATTGACAACCATTTAAAAAAAACTATTGTCTACAAATTTTTAACACATTTCAGTAAATTTTATAAATAGAATTTACACATGTCTATATCAAACAAAAACAAATCATAATGAAATAATATTTAAATATATCAGCTTTTAAAATATTTCATATACTTATATACTTGTAATCCTCTCCTAAATCAACAATTAGCATATCATAATTTACTAATTATATTGTATAGTTAAGAAGATGTACCTGACCTACAGACATAACCTGGGATGCAACCCCTTTCACATGAATCTGACTAAAATGTAGCATGTTGCTTTACAAGAAGGTGAAAAGGATTATACATAATGAACTTTTACTGTAACTTAACAAATATATTCCTTGTTGAAAACAATTTTAAAGTAACTAAATAAATAGCTGTGAAAATATGGCATGAATGAAAAAATACTAACATTCACTCTGATGCTAGAGTAAATAATGATTTCTCAATTAGACATGAAGCTCCTTTCCCAGGGACAGAGCAAAATGGATGCAGCAAAATATAAACTCAGTGATAGAGGTTAAGAGATGAATACTTATTATGCTCAGTCAATAAGTCTTCCAATTCTCTATTAAACAGTTGTTTCTTATACACACATGAAACTTTCAAGGAAGGACAAACAGAAAGTCAATATGTTCATGTGTTTCCAAAAGATAGAAATAAAGTTAAATTGCTTCTACAAGGAAACAAAATCAGGCCCTAGACTTGGCTAATAAGAAACTAACTTCTCCCAATATTACCTTCAATTAATTTGTCAAATAAAATCAATTATAAGCTAACATACAAATAAACACACAAATTCAATAAATTTTGTTAGATCTTAAATGCTAAAATACTAAAATAAATGTAAAATTTTCATTAATTGAATTTATGATTTTCATGATATATCTTATTGCCTAATTGTAGAACATAAATTTAAAAAAATGTTAATATCGGAAATATTTGATCCTAATTATAATTCACTTACCATTTTCCGCATGAATTAATGAAGACAGATCCAGCAGAGTAGGTTTTACCACTAGATGCATCAATACAGTCACAATTTTCCAAAGGTACACATTCACCATCACTATTTAGATAAGTACCTGATCTACATACACAACCTGGGATGCAATCCTCTTCACATGAATATGACTTAGGCCCTAATGAGTAGCATGTTGCTTTACAAGAAGATGCACATAGACTGTACTCTTTATTCTTTTCATGCGGACATTCAAAAGCTGGAATAAATTAGAGGTTTTACTTTATTCTAATATAAAATGAAAAATAAAATAGATACAATACCAAGCAGAATATTAAAATCCATATATTAATGTTTAATTATCCTGACTAAATTTCTGAGATGAATTATTGCTATAAATATTTAAATATTCTGGACAATAAGTTTGTTGCACAATCACATAGTTTTGGGTTCAATCCCATTGTGCAAAACATTGG
Source organism: Muusoctopus leioderma (assembly GCA_027124095.1). NCBI lineage: Eukaryota > Metazoa > Mollusca > Cephalopoda > Octopoda > Octopodidae > Muusoctopus > Muusoctopus leioderma. The sequence goes on along the minus strand of JAOPJM010002323.1, from coordinate 11,638,155 downwards.
GAAAGTGTCTTCTACCATAGCCTTGTGTCTTTCTACCAATGCCTTATGAGTGAAATTTGGTAGACAGAAACTGTGCAGAAGCCCATCATATACATACATACATACATGCATATATGTGCATGTGTGTGTGTGTGTGTGTGAGTACATCAGCAAGGGAATGCCGATAAACTGATGCATCAAACAAAAGTACCTTGTGCAAGTTACATCCATTTATATCAAGAAGGACTTAGCCATTCGATAAATAGAGATAAAAATAAGTACCAGAAAAATTACTGGGGTCGATATACTTGACTAAAGCCCTGAAAATGGTACACCAACAAAGCAACAGTCCAAAGACAGAATCCGCTAAAAGAATACAATATTTCAGGTTTAACACTATATTTGATTGGTCTAATCTCCTATCATCTTCAGATGTCCAATTCCTTCCCAACATATATAAATTTCTTTAGACTGGTTTTGAACTCAGAATCTTTATTTCTAATGCAAAATAAACTGAAGTAACTAAGAATATTGAAGTACAGAAAATTTAAATTATCATAAATGCTTTTATAGCATGAAATGGAGTTTGAAGCAAAAAACGAATGCTATTTCTATGTTTGAAACTACTCAGACCATTGTAACAAATAATGCTTTAGTTAAAATACAATGTTCATCTGAAACAAATACACACACATATAAGTTAAAGGGTGAGGTACTGAATGACGAATGCAAAATGTCTTAACTGAAATTTCCCTCTAAGTTTGAGAAATAAAATAAAAACCTAATGACAACTGTTAGCAACTCTCAAAGAAAAGAGGAGTGAAATTATCTCCTCTTTTCTTTGAGAGTCGCTAGAAATTGTCACTAGGTTTTTTTTCCCTCCAAATTAGGGGGACATTTCAAATAATAAAGATCTTTTTGCATATGGTGTTCTGTACCTCACCTTTAACTTAGTTATCCGAATTCATGCCATTGGCCCAATTGAGTTATTTCCCTTAGCTCATTTTATTTTTGATGATGTAAATTATCTTGTCCAAAAGTATATGTAAATCTTTTTCTATATGTAAATATCTATCTGCTGATCTGTAGGCTTGGTTAGACTGTATTATGCTGATGGTGTCTAATCGACCAAAACATATGTCCATAGTTGTACCTTGCCTGCAAACAAAGATCAGACTGTTCTTTCATGAAATTATCTCCCCTTTTCTTTGAAACTACCTAACAATTGGTGTTAGGCTTTTGTTTTCTTTATCCAATTTAAAGAGAAAGTTCAATTAATTAGGAATTGTTTTATATACAGCATTCAGTACCTCACTCTTTAACTTAATTATTCAAATTTATGCCATTGGCTCATTTGAGTTATATCTCTTAGCACATTTCATTTTTGATTATATATATATATAAGGATTTAATTTTAATCTTTCAAAGTATGGAGATAAATAAAAGCAAAATGTGTACAAAAATCAAAGAACATTTGAAACTGAAAAGTTTCTCTGGAAAAACCATAAAGCCATACTGAAGATAATGTACTTACAGCACTTTTCAGCAATGGTGTTTGACAATTTAATATGTGTACCATGAAGTGTACACTCTCTAAGATAGGCTTCGAGTATGATACACATGGCAGCATTGTTGTTGTGAGTACTAGTACACATCTCTTTCTGACACAGATGAAAGAAATGTTCATAAGGAACCACATCATAACAGGCACCCAACAATTCACTGTTTTCAAATATGGCACAGTTTTCTTCTTTTTGTTTTATATTCTGAAAAATAACAATAATCTTTCATTATTCAATTTGATAATAATTGAATCTTTAAAAACTAGAAGTTTTCAATATTCAGGGGAATGGAAATTGGAAATTATTATGTTTTTCCCAAGAGTAACAGTGATGAATGTGAAGTGAATTATGCTATTGTGCCAATGTAAGAAATCATTAATATTTAATGTAAAAAATTATTATTCTCTTATTATCATTATCACACTTGCACTGCTGAGGATCTTCAGATTCACTTGTTTAAAATTTTTTGCAAATAAGCTTTGTTCTTTTTCTCTAAGCCAAATTATAGTCGAGTGTTGTAAGGTAAAACCAGTTCTTTCTCCTGGAATATGAAAATATTACAAGCTAGATGTGGCAACTGACTCAGTTAATCAAGAGTAAAGAGAAGGTGGAAGGGAAAAGGTGAAAGACAGAGTTTAAATAAAGAGGCAAAAATGAGGAGAAAGAGTGCAGGTGAGAGTAGAGAAGGATAAAGAAAGTAAAGTTTACACAACAAAAATGTCCACTTCTGAAGAACATGATGATTGAGGTCAATGTTTTTAAATGAACTTTCAGCAACTGACAATTTATTTAGCAAAGTTATGAAGTAAGACTCAGAATGCAATACAACTTGATACCCCAAATGAAGACAGTACGTTTCTTTGGGTTTATCTGAATGAATCTATGTTCTTCCACAGAAGTACGACTGCAAATATTTTATTAAAACATCTTATTAAATAAAAGTGCCCCAACATGCTTTAAAAATTTGAGGGTCCTAACCAATAAAATAGATATAAACCTGAATATAGTCACATAAATGGAGACTTAAATAAGAAAGATGGTGATTGGGCTAAAATATATTTTAGAGGCGTAAAATCTTCAGCGTCACATTTCAAGTTTTTGTTTTTTCTTGTGTTACAGCCAGAACCTCAGCATGTTTTCAAATATGAAAAATGAGTCTATTATTAAATGGGATGAAATGACGTTTTGTGTTAGTTTCTTTTTTGGAGAAGAAAAACAAAACAATAGGCTAAAATATATTGAGGTTCATAAACAGTCCCTGCATCCCTGTAATATACTCCCTTTCTATATATGAACAGGACTGTGCAAAGCTGGTAATAGGCCCAGAACAAATGTGAAATGTAGGCAACATTTCAGCAGATAATTGGCCGAGGCAAGATGTGAAATGTAGGTCCAATTTCAAACTACTCATCAAGTATTTTAGTAATCGGTGCTAAATACATATGATTTATGTATGGGTTATCGTTATTTACATGTAACAGAACAGAAAAGAACTAGAACGCTTTTTAGCGTTGAATTCTTTTTATCTCCATGAGTGTATTTTGTTTACTTAGCCATTCTGGATTTCTGATGTTACTCTGTATTTGTTCCTCTTTTATGTTGTGCCCCACCACTTTCTTAATCCTTTCACATGTTAATAAGTGTTATGTGGTTTCTTCCTCGCTGCATGCCACTGTACATTTTACATCTTCCTTTCTGAATTGATTGCCTTTGCATTTACCATATTTAATCTTAATCTAAGGATTTCTTTACATTGTATTTCTTTAGGTATTCTTTTTGTTGGAACTTCTCATTCTTTATAAATCCTAATTAATGCTCTTAAATTCAAACCAAGTATATGTATTCACTTTAAATGCAAACGAAATATATTTATATACAAAAAAATACCCAGCTGTAAATCCCGTAACCCTAATCAGTTTCTGATTAAAAAAATAATTATCATAAATCGTAATCTACTCCTTCCAAAATGTATGCATTATTAAGAAGGTTATGAGGGAAGAAAGTTGTGGTGGGGGACACTAAAGTGTAGTTATGCCCAGGTATGATGTTTATTATCTACATAAGAGAAGGAAAATATATTGAAAAAAAACAAATATCAATTTCTCTGGACTAGGCATATGCCCAAAGTTGGCGGAGAGGTGGGTGTATAGTTGACTGAATCAATTTTAATATATCACTGAAATGTGTGGCCTCATACCAATGTGAGAAATCAGTTTGTAGCAGATCCTTGCTTGAGATTTGAAACCGAATTTGCTGTTTTCAGTCATGAAAATTATGGTAAAAAATGGCCGAATTTTTCAGTGATTGATGACGTCAGCAAATAACTGACCATTCGAATCTCTAAAAAAAAAACGCATCAAATGGACTGATAACGTTGAATCCCTTAAAAACTCGTCAAATGGACCAATGAAATTGGTGAATTTGCAGAATGGCAAAATCATCAATATCTTCTTTTTCCTGCGCTTTACCAAGTCAGCCTTTATATATAGGTTGTCAATAATTGATCTAGTCAGTGGTCACAGAGATTTAGGCCACTCACTTCAACTACTGAGCAGTGGTCAGCAGAGATGAAGACAGCTCGCCGCACACCTGAACAATGAATGTTGATATTTCAACTTGCATCACATCTTTCTTTCACTCTATCACTCTCTCTACCTTCAGCAACACACGGGCACACACTTACGAACTGACTGCTGTATTTCCTATCATATAATTTTTCTGTCGATCGTCATTACTGACAACATTTCTATAACGACAAATAAATTTCTCATGTCTGGAATACACTCCTATTTTGGTTGTATCTTCTTACACATAATGTCGTTACAAGTTTTATTACTGATGCTTCGGTGTGAAGGGCAATATTTAACCATGAAGAGATGTGAACGAAGTCAGAACCAAGTGATGTAAAACTAAATACCTAAAGGCATCTAATCTGATGATGTCGCGTCTCGCTCATTTCCACTACCAAGAAAATTTGTTATTTCGGGCGTGTGAGCGAATCTTTTTGAGTGATAATATGCTCAAGCGTATAAGTATGGTGGGATACATTATTCAAACGTTTAATTACTTTCATATAACTTACGAAAATGATGTCATTCTTGATGTTTTATCCTTATTACAAACTGAATTGACTTTTTCAAAACCGACGTTACAAACAATATCGTGATAACAATATTCACTTATACTTCTATTTCCATACCTACCTATCAAGCACATATATTAAGCCGTAGGGTATCGCTTTCTAAGTTGTGGTTTCGTGCAACACAGCTGGGGACAACTGAATGTATACATGATAATTCGTGAAATATTATATGTATCTCAAAACTGATTGTCCCCATCGATAAAAGTTGCACATAAATTTATAAAAAAATAAAATTCTGTTATTTCTGGGTTTGATAGTTTCGTAAACTTAGGTGCTGAAGCCATGTGTTCAGCTAATCAGCAATATCATAGATGAACCGATAAAGAAATTGACCAATCACAATTGCCGTATTATGTGGTTGAAGACTAAGATGTCGTCGTCTGTAGATAATATGTCGTAGGAGAAAGCTGTCCGATTTTCAATGAATTTTTGTGTAGTGCATTTCGTTCCTATGGCAAAAGGCAATTTTATTAAATTCAATAAAGATAGCTGGAAACGGTTTGTCGACTTCGCAGCAATGTGGCTGAGATTCGATTGCAGAGATAGTGAAATCATCATCGAAACCGCGACGAAGATGAGAATCGATCTTCGTAATAAAAACTCTTGTATTACTGCACAGCCAACAAGTGCCAAAGTTTGCTCCCATTATAGCTGTTATCGGCGCTTCTGTGACATCAACAAAATTAGAAGAAAAGCTTCAGACAAAAACTCAATTTATTAGCTTAAAATGGACATTCTATTTTGATGCGCTTATCGCGATCGCATCTTTCTTGTTTACAAAAACAATATCGTATTCACGCTATGTATACAATTCTGATGACTTTCACTCACTTAAATTTAAACATCAACTGTGAAATAAGGGTGTTTATTGTGTGCGTGTGTGAGTCAGTTTGAATTTTTATAAATATGCGCTTATTGCAATCACATCTTTGTTAGAAAAACAATAACGTATCCATGCTATATATACAATTCTGATGACTTTCACTCACTTAAATTTGAACATCAACTGTGAAATAAAGGTGTTTATTGCGTTCGTGCGTGCATGCGTGCGATACGTCGCAAGGTCATCAAGTATATGATGAAGGTTTTCAACCTTCATCATCAGAGTCCGGTAACACTGTATTATGTATGATAACAACAGATATTGCAGTTTCGTCAACTACATTCTGGCAACCTGAGCATTGACAAAGTTCTGTGCATCGCATTCCAATTTTACTGCAGCATGATGGTTGTGAAGTTGTTTGTATATCCAAATTCGGCTCATGTCTGCAATTGCCTTTCTTGCAGCTGTAGTTAGTGAGTTCCAAAATGTCACCTGGAGCTGGTGGAAGGCTGCACCAGTCAATTTTCAGATCCCTAGGACCATCAATTTTCTCCAACTTCCGAATATACATATGGCAGAATATACATTCCTCCGGGAACATGTGACGTTCCCTCCACTCTCTTTTTTCACCTTTGTCATCTGATCGCAGCCTCCGTTTCTTGGTGGCTCTCCTACATCCTGGACAGTGACTCGTTCATCCTCTAGCTGGTCCATGCATGTTACATCATCTGCACAATTGCAGCAATAAAGTGAAATTACAAAAAGGTATTGTGTTATATGGAAAACTATGTTTCTCACAAGAGTAATGGGAAGCTAGAGAACGCAATCCAACACACCAGGAATTCAAACTGACGCACGCACGCACCCAACAAACACCTTTATTTCACAGTTGATGTTCAAATTTAAGTGAGTAAAAGTCATCAGAATTGTATACATAGCATGGATACGTTATTGTTTTTGTAAACAAAGATGCGATCACGATAAACGCAACTTTATCAAAATTCAAACTAACCAGACACGCACACAATAAACACCTTTATTTCACAGTTGATGTTCAAATTTAAGTGACTGAAAGTCATCAGACAATACTAACTTACTGTCAATCCACTACAGCAGTAATCAGAATGGCATACATAGCATCGACACAGTATTGTTTTTGTAAACAAACATGTGATCGCTATAAGTAAGCGTATCTTTATCAAAAGAGAATGTCCATTTTAAGCTAATAAATTGAGCTTTTGTCTGAAGATTTTCTCCCTTTTTTTCTAATTTTGTTGATGTCACAGAAGTGCCGATAACAACTATAATCGTAACCAACTTTGACACTTAATGGCTGTGCAGTAATACGAGAGTCTTTATTTAGAAGATCGATTTCCATCTTCGACGCGGTTTCGATGATGATTTCACTGTCTCTGCAATCGAATCTGAGCCACTTTGCTGCGAAGTCTACAAATCGTTTCCAGCTATCTTTATTGAATTTAATAAAATTGCTTTTTGCCGTACGAACGACATGCATTACACAAAAATTCATTGAAAATCTCCGAAAATTTCTTATCTACAGACGACGACATCTTGGTCTTCAACCACAAAATACGGCAATTGTGATTGGTCAATTTCTTTATCGGTTCATCTACAATACTGCTGATTGGCTGAACGCATGGTTTCAGCACCCAAGTTTACGAAACTATCAAACCCGGGAATAATAGAAAATTGTGCTTATTACAAATTAATGTACAAATTTTATCGATGGGGACCATCAGTTTTGAGATATATATAACATTTCACGAAATATCATGTATGAATTAAGTTGTCCGCAGCTGTGTTGCACAGTACTCTGAAGATAAGCAGAAAAATAGCACATGCCCTACGGCCTAATAGCAATTCTCCTGTTTTGGTGATTTGCCGCGAAACAAAGGGTGATGTCTTCAAGATTCAGGATTTAGGCACGTTGTCTGTTCATGGCAATTGTACCTAAATTCTCTGGTCTGTTGTCCACCATGGAAATCCGCAGATAAGTCTTGATCATCCACAGCTTGGAAAACTGCATTCACAGGCGGTGTTACAGCATTTTGAAGCACTTCGAACAGTTCAAAGAGGGTATCCCTGTAGGGATGCAAAGACTCAAGTAACTCGGTGAAGTTGTTCCGGCTCTCTGCGCTCTGAGTTCAGATTCCGTCGAGGTCAACTTTGCCTTTCATCCTTTCGGGGGCGATAAAATAAAGTACCAGTTTAGGGTGATTAATTGGCGGAATTATTAGAGCGTCGGACGAGAAGCCTTGCAGTATTTGTTTCGGCTCTTTGCGTTCTGAATTCTTAACACCACCACCTGGTCATTGGTTGCCTTTAACGGATTTCAATCTTTTGCAAGCATTCGGGTCAGGTCTCCAGTCTGAGGATACCTTCCTCCCTTCCTCCCACAAGTCTCGGATGCCCTGAAAAAATATAGGGTTATGAGCACTGTCCTTCTCTCTATGACTAAGCGTTAAAAAAAACCTTGGTCAGTAAAAAAATAATAGACTCTATTCGGTATTTATATGGGAGATGATGGAATGCAGAAATGTGGAAAAACTTAATAGATGGTACCCAAAATAAAAGAGACAGGAAACAAAGTGCAAATCTAAGGAAAATATTATTCACTGTACTTATCTGCTGATTTCTGATTGACAAACTAATGCAGAAACACGCACTACAGCGACAAATTAGCGAGGCCTAACACGGAAATACTTCGAGAAAAACGTGACTTCTGCGAAAATAAAATCCCGATCACAGACTGAATGGGGTGTGTACAGGATCACATTAAGATTAAATTTTGCGAGCCCAGGCAAAGCTAGGGCAAGGCTGCTGGGAACTCGGGCTCGAACCCTATACCAGTGTTCGAACCCTATACTATATATTTAATTCTTGACGTGTTACGTTTTAACTCGGTGGCTTTTAAAATACCTTTTGATCTCAAATTTAAATGTAGTGCATTATCATAACATCAAGTACATTCATATAAATTTAATGTGACGTTTTCAAACATACATGGTTTATAAATGAATTTAACAAATCAAATCCACTATCGAATGTAACGTTCCTCTCCTTACTACGTATAATGTATTAATATAATTTGAAATTTTGCAACGGAGGACCAAATGCATATTATACACCAGGTTCTTAACATATTAATATATCCTAAAGATATCCTTAATCCTAATTTAAATTTTTTTACTGTATTAAATTTATTTTAAACGTCCAACATTCAGTTTTATTTTATATCATCACGAAAATATATATACACCATAGTATAAATCATTTGACTAAAACACTAGGTCGGGATTTGAACCCATTACTCAATTTTTAACTTTCGATGTTCAAGTCCGAACTTCATAGGTTTTGAATATAAATCTTAAATTTCACTATCAACACATTACACTTAACTACATTGAAATGATGTGTAGCTCATTTTATAACCGAATCAAACAAGTTAAATGGTTAACAAATGTAAGGACACTAGCCTATCTGTCCTAGACATTTTATACTAAATAAACCACGGCTTAACTATTGATCATACTATAATTCAGACAATTGACACTTCCCCAACGGTTTTCTGTAAAACCAAAAGATGCACTTTCACTATTCCAATTACTTTCACATATTCGTATATTTTTACAATTCATTATCTTGTAATTTATGTATCTGTGCGTACATGTGATTATACACCCCCACATATACTTCCGTTTCATTTTTATCTTATTTTAGGGTATTTTATTTCATTTTTCTTATTT
>JAOPJM010002323.1:11559850-11575787 GCA_027124095.1 Muusoctopus leioderma | reverse complement strand
CCAACATGTCCGTTAAAATCACCAGCCATGAAAATTAGGTCATTGTCATTTGTTAGAGAGGTAGTCTGCATGAGGGAGTCATAGAAACGGTCCTTCTGTTCACCAGCTAATCCAGCTTGTAGTGCGTAAGTAGAAATAACTTTCCGTCATATTCTCTAACACTAATCTAAGTTTAATAATTTTATCAGAAACTCTGACTACCTCAATTACCTTATCTACCCACTTCTCCGCTATTAGTATACCCACTCTGCCAACACCATCGCAGCTACCCACCCTGAAGAATTTGAACTGATGTTCCTTGCCTGTGAGGAGCCTGGCTGAGGATCCTCTCCATCTAACCTATTGTACACAGCATACATCTACACACTTCCTTTCGAACATCTCGACAATCTCTCCAGTCCTACCTTTAATTGAACCGACGTTGACAGTTGCAAACCTGAAATTTTGGACCTGAAATGAGTGGGATGACTGGGAGTGTGGCTTGGTGTTTTGCTTCTACACCTGAAAGAGAGAGAAAGAGATTGTGCTGTTCCCTGTGGCCTTCCGACATGATCAAAATGTTCCACTCAATGAATTTATCAAGACAAGTCGCTAGTAAACCACTGGGCAGGAGGGCCTCTACAGTGTGAACCACATGAGAATATGTACACATACATGCAGATACATACAAACATATATATATATATATATACACAAATTAAATCCACACACACATATATAGAGTATCCATCATCAATATCTGTCCAGCTGTGAATAATGCCTGCCATTCTTACTAATATAAAAAATAAAAAAAATAACGAAAAGCATATGCTTGTAAATATTGCTATACTATGTTTTATGTTGTTGTGGTTTGTAGTTTGTATTTAAATATTGTAAATGAGGAAACAGAATATGACTAAATCTTAATTTTTTTTTATATTGCAGGAAATGAACAAAACAAGAGTTACAGCCAAGTACATCATCTAAAATATGTAAGAACTTGTAGTATATACATTTGGTTCCTATCAGTTTAATGCCATGGAGGAACAGATTGCCAGATATGATAGTGGCATTGATGCCAGTACATTGACATATGATATGAGTTCTATGACTCTGAACTCATTAGATTCAAGTTTCACTTCAATTGATGTACTGAATAGAGCTCGAATTGATAGTATTGATGATGATCCAAGTATAAAAGATGACTTGAATGAAGCTCGAATTCTTAGTCAAGATAGCACTCTTGATAATACTGTCACATCTCTTGATGATAGCACCTTCAATGAGTCACACATGAATTTTTCAATCACCTTAACAAACACACCAATACATAACAAAGAAAACATTTGTAATAATGGACCTGTAAAATTATTGATTGGAGCGGATGTTGAGAATGTACAAAGGAGTCAAGGTGGAAGAAAAACTAGCCCCAATAACAAGAACAAAGTTTCTTCGGCTGACAGGGCATATAAAGCCAAACCTTTATCTCCGATTAAAGATATCCAGAATTCATCGGCTAATGCAAATCACATTTGCAATGGGCCCAAGAAAAACGCTTACAGAAAACAAACTGCTTGTAAAACTAAGGTATCGCCTCCTAAATCACGGAAAAAGACGCATAAAGAATACTGCCAATCTCAATATAATTCAACTCCAAAAAAATATAAACGACTTTCATTGGAAGCACAAAATAAAGCTGCAACCTTGAAGAATAACTTTCCAGATTCAACTGCTTTGAGAAAGTCTAAACTAAACCACAAATCTGTCTGGTCAAAGTTGAATAGTGAATGCTCTAAAGATGAACAATATGATTCTTTGGAAGAGTCAGAAACTTCAGTTTATATTACACCATTACAAAGTCCTTCTAAACTTGATACAGAAACTTTCAGTCCATGTTCTAGATTGTCCGGTGAAGGGACATTTAACAGCCCTAATATCACTGAAAGGTCTCAGTCTCCCTATAAAGTGCTAAGTCCAAATATTACAGTTCGATCAAGTAGACAGACCTGCTCTCCGATGTTGGCTGTTAACATTTCAAGTGATGTAGAAAGGTTGGATTATCCACTTCCTCACCCACATCATGGGAAGGCTTATTTTTCACCTATATTAGATGACTCAGCAATAGTCGAAGCTTCTTGTTCTGGAAGAAAATACAGAAGCCCACCCAAATATTTGAAGACTGATTTAGAGACAGACCATCAAGCAGATGATAGTTGGAATAGGAAAGAATTAGTTAAACATTTATTTACAGATTTCAAGGATAAGGATTATACAACAGTATTTGATCAATCACCCCTTGCAAATATGCTTGAGAACCTTTTTGAACATTCTGGTGAGTATATATGTTTGTATATATAATTTTTATGCATATAAAAAGGCATGTATATATATTAAAAAAGAACATTTGCATTGATGGAAAGAAAATGAAGATTTTCATTGTCATCATCATTGTTATAATATAACTTATATGTCTGCTTTCCATGACGGGTGATTTCAGTTTGAGTCAGTTTTTATTCAGAATCACCACTCCCCTAGACAGGTTGGGGTCCAAGTCTTGCTCCTATGTTTCATTTGGCTTGGTTTCTGCAACTGGATGCTTTTCCTAACTCCAACGACTTCACAGAGTGTACTGGGTGCATTTTATCATGGCACCAACACTAGAAAGGTTGTCAGGCCCACAACACGACTAAAGAGTCCTCTCTACCCTACATTGTTTCCATTTGATCACCAACCACTTTACAGAGTGTACTGGGTGTATTTTATCATGTCACCAACACGAGCAGGATGCCTTGTCACCTGCAAGGTTAAATAGTCCTCTCTACTCTACATAGCCTTCTTTTTTTGAAGGTAAACGTGACCTGAGAGCATGAAAAGAAGGTGAATGATGTATGAGAGGGTAGAAGAGTATGCGTGTGATGGGGAAGCAGTGACTATATAGTAGGTGATGAGGAATGGGAGATGATAGTGATAACTACATATTGGGTGTTGGTAGGAGGTTAAATAGAAACAGTATGAGTAGCAGTGGTATAGATATGTCATACATGTCATGGTAGGAGAGATATGATGAATAGTAGTAGAGACACATAAGGAGAGAGGATGAGTAGTGGGTGGTAGATGAGGATAGACAGATCTGATGCTAACTTGAGTGTCGTGATAGGAAAGTGGGCGATAAATCAGGGGGCATTAGATAGATGGGAACTTATCAAGAGTATACAGGGTGGGAGATCTAGTGATACAACCCAGCCTCCGATACAACCATTAATTTAACCATTGTTTTTACAAGCTTGCTTCGGATGATGGGTCCTCTCTCACACTGCGTGTCGCCAGTCATCACAATCTTTTGTCATTTCCTTCATAAGTTTCATCTTCCTGAGGTCAGCCATCACCATTTTGTCCCAAGTCTTCTTAGGTCTCTCTTTTCCACGGGTTCCATCCACTTCAAGTGCTCGGCACTTATTTATACAACTGTTATCCTCCATATGCATCACAGGCCTATACCAGCATAGTCTTGCATAATACATCTGATTTCTATTAAACCCAGCTTTTCTCTCAACTCATCTTTGCTCTGTCACTCATGCACACTAACTAACATTACACATCCAGCAAAGCATGCTCGCTTTTTTTCTTTCCTACCATCACAAATCTTCAGCATTCAAGGCCCACGTTTCACTACCATGCAGCACTGCACTTCATATGCAAGCATCATACAATCTACCTTCCACTCTGAGAAAGAAGCCTTTTGTTGCCAGCAGAGGTAATAGCTCTCTCAACGTTTCCACTCCATTCTTAGTCTGGCTACTATGCTTTTGGAACACCAACCTCCACTGCTGATGAGGTCACCTAGGTAGCAGAAGCTGGCAAATACTAGCGAGCCTTCTGAGCAGTTGAGAGAATTTATTTTGTGTGTGTTCTTACTAACTAGTCCTTTGCATCTGCCACACACAAAGTTTACCTTCTTTGTCAGCCTGCTTGTAATATCACTACATTTCTTGTGTCCCCACAGTTTACAATGGGTACACTGTATGTATTTGTCAAAAGTAAATGCAAGATGGAGATCAAACCCACATCCTCTGCTTAAAACCCTGGTACATTTACCAATTATGCTATCAATCGTCCTTGTACATGCTTTTCATGGCTCTCACAATTTTTTCATTTACAGTAGTATGTGACAAATATTGTTTTTTTTTTTCTTCACTGCATAATTATTTCTAGTTGACTTTATAATGTTCCCTACATTAAATATGTTAACATTTTCATACAGATGGTGTCTCTGAACTATTCAATTTCTAAACAATTATATTTTCTTGTATGCCACCTAATGTACAATCTTGTACATTTACCTAGCTATTCTCTCAGCACTACTTCGGCAAGTACAGTGCAGTCTGTTTTGCTGATGAGGTCAGAATAAGTCCAAAAATGTTTGGAGTTGTCTCCCATACTTGTCCAAAAAAATTAATATAATATTCACTAATATTGTTTTTCCCTCACCACATATTTGTTTCTGTATTAAATATGCTAACACTAACTTAATCATTCAGCTACAATGTTTTCTTACTGACCACCAGACTGCAGTGTGTGACACCTTGTCAAAGGCCTTCAAATTGACAAATGTAAAGTGATTTGTGCTTAGCTAGTGTCATCTCATCTCTGTGAAGCTCACCATCCTGAGATCTAACCTCAGTTTATTTTCGTATCGTCCTCTTCTACCAACCAATCACATACAGGATATGTTCACCCATTACTCTGTCCATTTGCATTACCTGTCTATACCAGTGCAGTCGTTTCTCTTAGATCAGCTGATGCCTTTAATGCTCAGCTGTTTTTTTCGTTCACTTGTGCTCTATTTTTTACGCAAGTTAACATTATACATATAATGAATCATGCTTGCTTCATTTTCGTCCAGTCTCTACAGCTCTTCCACATTCAATGTCGATATCTCACTATTATGGAGCATCATACTTCTTATGCATGCTTCAGAAATTTTGTACAAAGAAAAACTTTTTGTTGCTGTTTAGCCCCACATCAACCCTGACTGAGCAGATCTATGGTGTTCCAGCCATGACCATCCCATCCTTCTTTCAGTCATTGCGTCTCTAGGATGACATTATTCAATGTGTCCCTCTTTTTTCAAAATGTTAGGGTGTAATTAGATTTGGCTGCTATTTCTAGCATGTTGAGAGCAAACACACAGAGGCTCCCTTTTTGTATCAAGAAACTTTGTTGGCAACAGCAACTTCCTGAAATTCTTCCACCCATTCTTTACACTTGCAACTATGCTTTCATTACAACCATCTTTAGAATGACTTAGATAACAAATAACAAATGATCATCTATATCTAGTGAACCATACAAACAGACCAACAACTTCATTTCATGAGTAACTTTATTGCTAACTACTTTTGTACATCGATTGCATCTGAAGTTTTGATTCTCTGCAAGTCTGCTGGAGTTCCCATCACAGTTTTTGGATACCCATTGCTTGCACTGAGTACAGAGTATTGAGGTTCTACCTTTTCTATTCAAAGTAACTTCCCAGATGGTACTGGAATGTGTACTCTCTGTTAATAACTGTTACTTGGATTTTTGCCATGTTGACCTTTTAATTAGACTCTAGATCATGCTTTTAGTTTAGGAACATTCTGCATTTCCAACAGATTCTGCTTTGAGAACCAAGACATCAGCATATAAAAGTTTCCCAAAACTACTACCCCTGAGTTATATCCTAAAACTTATAATGAATAGGAGGCTGAGAGCAGAACCCTGCTGAATACCTACCTGTATGTTAAATTCCTAACTGAACTCACTACCTAACATTGCTCCCGGCACTCTTGTACATGGCTTACACAGATCTTACAAGCCATTCATGTATACCTAATTACTATTGTCCTCCAAACTTGAGATTGTGGGACTGTGTCAAAGCCTTCTTTAGATTGACAAATGCACAATTAGCTATTTGTTTGTAGGCATCTATGGTTCTTTAGTATTAAAGTATGTAATTATGGTGTAAGAATCAAGTTCAGCAAATAAGATAATTGTAAAACCAATATCACACTGAGTAGTTTCTGTTAATTAGCAGATGGGTAGCTCAGAATAGTATTTACTATAATGTTGGTCAGGCAGTAAATTGTCATCACAAGACAAAACGATGTGAAGCATGGTAAACTGTGTCCAAAATTCTCACCATTGTATGTAAGTCTGTGGTGTGTAGTTTGCAATAGTATTCATTAATGTTAATATTCATACAGCACCAGATGTTGTCCACTTGTGAGTCGCTTCATGGCTGATGTCTAAAAGAGTAAATCCACTGTTACACATTCCAAAAACAGCACAAAGTTCTTCCAACAAAAAAATGGTATACTTACAGCTTGATAATTCCTGTGAAAATGATGATGCGGCCTCTGTTGAAAGTTAATTAATGCTCCTTAACCCAAGTGATGATATAGTCTGTACATATAATAGATTTGTAATGCCTGTCCCATGTACTAAAAACTGGTTAGTGTACAAGGCAACATGCCAGCTACTTACTGTGGTGTAACATGACTGTCTGTGAAGTGGGAAAACTGGTTAGTGTACAAGGCAACATGCCAGCTACTTACTGTGGTGTAACATGACTGTCTGTGAAGTGGGAAAAAGTCAATCTTCACTTTCTTTTAAAATATCATAAATTAGCTTATAAAAGGAATAGTTTATGGAATAATCCATTGCTAATTCATTCCATTGCTAGTGAATAGCCACAAGTCTTGTAGCAGTTGTAATAAGGAATTTGCTGGATCAATATGGACCGTGGTATAGCAGCAAACAATAAAGGAATGTATGTTATGAAACTTACAAGTGTGTTTACTAACTCTGAGGAAGTTTAGCTTTGCAACAGGTTAAATGAAATTCAAATATAAAAGTTTGTTGTCCCTAAATTTCCTTGTCTTTGGACAAACTAAATCTGTACCTTATCCAAGCTAATCCTATCCTATACTAACTTAGCTAAAATTCTCTGTGCCTTTTGAAGACCTGATTCATTGGTTTCTGGCCCTGTATTTGTCACTCTCTTGTAGTAGTAGTAGTTGTAGTTAGTGGTCTGCTATGCCAGTGACTGAGGATAATACCTTCTCACCTAGTAGATGTACCTTTCAACTTCCACACCTTCCTTCCTTCCTTCTTTTGCTTCTAAGTTTCTGAAATTAAACCTAAAGTTTACTAACCACTAGTCTATACTAAGAGTACATTCCTCGCCAGAGAAATATGTTGTATTTACTATGGACTGCCTGTTATATTTTCTGTTAAGTAGAAAATCAATCTGGCTCACATAGCCACCTGATTTGTTGTGTTGTTGACCAGTTGGCTCTCTGTCTGAAGCTTGTGTTGCAAACGGTAAGGTCAAATAGATCAGAACTTCAGGAGCCTTGACCCCCATCTTTATTTATTGTGTTATAGCTTCCATGTGCACCAGTATAGTATATTAATTCAAGTTTTTCCCAGCATAACAATTAACTCTTAACATCCTGTTAAAAAATTTTTAAATCCTTTAATTATTGAGCATAAAATACCTAAAAATGACATTTTTTTGCAATGTTTTTTATTATGAAATTAGCAGATAAGAAACACAGGTACTTGTGGTGTTTTCACACAAAAGTATTTCCCTTTCACCACATATATAGTTGAATGATACACATTAATTTGATGATGCGGTGCTGTGTGGAACTGTGTCCTACAGGATGTTAAGAGTTAAAGGAGACAGCTTGCAGTAACATGTAGCCACGCAATCCATTTCATGACAAGGTCGCCGGTGGCTAAACTGGCAACCTTATTGAGTTTGCTCCTTGGAAGGGTTTGAAGTGCTATCAACTACTTGCTATAATATTTAAAATCATGCAGACACTAGTTACAATATTATTGTTTTTTTTCTGTAAATCTTTGAATAAATTTATCTTGGTGGATAATTAAATTACTCACTTATATGTATGTTTTTTCAAAACTATGTTGCAGGGTCACGATATTTGCAATTACCAAAATCTGAATCGGTTGATCGCACTTTTGCTGAATTTCAGAGCTTTCTGAGAAAGCTTGAAGGTACTAATAAGATCTGTAAAAAGGTAGGTTTGGTTCAAAATTAAAATTTGGGCAAATATGTTGTGTAACCCATAATGGGTCATTGGGTCACCACTGAAGGCTTTGTTGTTCTTGTTTAGTCCTAGGTCAGTTTGATTGAGCAAACCTACACTGTCTTTGGCTATCTAAGACTACATTGTCTAATGTGTACTTTTTTTATGACGGTAGTTTGTGATTTGAGGGAGATGGTTGCTAAAATTAATGTTTCATTATTTTTCTCAGTACAGATGCACCCCACAGGTTTTTATTCATTTACAATTCTCTTCCATTACTAAAAATGTCCCCCCACCCCCAATGTAGATGCTCTATGTAATGTATCAAGGACCAGACAGCATAGTAGAATCTATCCTACTCTAGACTTATTGTCTACAGCCAAAAATTGCAAGTATGAAAAAAAGTGAAGGAAAACGGTTCAACTGACAATTGACCCTGTATTACTGACTTGGCTTGCTGAGACTTTACCACGTCTCTGCAGCAGTGCTTGCATGTTTAAAATATTCTGTGTTAACCTTAAAACATTGGTATACCAAAGTATATTTGTTAAGTTCTGTGCTAACATATTTAATGTAGTAAGCCAAGAAATCTTAATAAAAATTACAACCGTGATGAGGAGAAAGAATCATTAGCGTAATGATCAATTCTGCTCAAGAAAGGCCGAGCAGACAACTCCAAAATTTTGATTTAAATTAATTAAAATAAAATGTGGGCAATATAGTGAGGAGTGAATCTGATCTTGGCAGTAAGGTGACAAATCTGGACATGTTTTAGTTTTGTTATGCCTCTTCACTGAAGTATAGTCTTCATCGGTACTGCTAGACAAAGATGATTTGAGAGAGATACAGAGGTTATTTGTGAATAAAGATTGAGTGATGTGATAACTCCAGGAGGACTAGAGAAAAATACCCAGGGTATCTAGGATTACATTATTCTATATGTTCTTCCTTTTTTGATATCCGGGGGATTTGGCTGCTATTTATAGCAGGTCGAGCTACCATGTAGAGACTTCTGTCTTGGCTCATTCATTTCATTCATTCATCGCTTTTTACATCCGTTTTTCCATGCTAGCATGGGTTGGACGGAGATTTCTTGAGGCAGCATTTTACGGTCGGATGCTCTTTCTATCACCAACCATACTGATTATATATATATATGGTGAGAGTGAAATACTTTTGTTCAAAAACCACCTGTGTTTCCTACCTGAGTTTCATAATAAATAACCTGCAAAAAATCCATTTATAGGCATTTTTTGCTCAGTCATTACAGCACTTAGAAAATTTTTAACAGATATATATATATATATATGTATATTTGTATATATATGTTCCCATACTTAATCAATATGGTTGGTGACAGGAAGGGCATCCGACCGGAAAATACTGCCTCAAGAAATTTCCGGCCAACATGGATGTAAAACGATGATGATGATGATGATGTACATATTTATTTGGCTGAATATGTATATCATGTCACTATTTTTTTTTTTCTACTGAAATTTGTTTCCAAGAATGTCAACAATATGTCACTTTTAAACACTAAATCAGTGAAAGTTTAATAGGTTTAACCTTTCCCTGCTTTTCCTTTTATAACTATCCTAGAATATGAAAGTGCCATATAAAATGTAAAAAAATGCAAAAACAAATATCTGCAAGTATGCATGTAATACAATACAAGAGAAACATACCTTGAACCTTTACCAAACTGTAAACATTTGAATCAATCTTTAAACTTGGAAGTGACAATTTAACATTTTGATATTTTTCAGCAATATCATTTTTAACATTTGTACTGAGTTGTTGGATCACATGATCAGGCAGAGGCCAAGACCATATTCGACTGAATCTGTCTGCTACTGCAACACATTCTGAAAATATAATTTTTACTTATAATATGACATCATAATTTAGATCCGAGAGTTGGCAGAAACGAGAGAGTGTCAAATTAAACAGCATACAATATTCCTCCCTCCATATTCTGAGTTCAAATCATGCCAGAATTAACTCCAAAGTCAATACGTTAAGTATTAATAATATACTGTGGCTGATTCAATTAATTACACTACTCCCATTAAAATTTAGCTTTGTACCTTGTCAAACGACATCAATATAATAATATAGCTTAATTTCAAGTGTGGTGAACATGGCCAAAATAATAATGAACTGGACGAAATACCTTACAGTATTTAGTTTTCCTCTTTCCATGCCTGATATCAAATCTTGTTCGCATTAACTTTGCCTTTTATACCTCCAAGGTTTATAAAATGTATACCAGTAATATGCTAGGGTCAGTTCAGTTGACTATGTCTTTCCTCTTGAACAACTGATCTTAATATAATAGTATAATACACGGCAGAATAGTTAAGTTTGGTGCTAGTTGGTTTAAAGTAAGAAGTTCAAATTCTGCCACTTGAGTTGCATGCTATTCTTTTTGTTTCAGTCTACCAGTCTAAAATGTAGGTACTTCTCTTACTTGATAGATGAAGCATTAGTGTTTCAAAGAGCATCCATATAGGCTAATATCCAAATCTATAGACCAAACTCTTCCCAAAGAAAATGTTTCTGTTAACAGGTCTTTCTGTTAGAGATAATTTCTTTTCTTGGCCTATACAAGAGTGTTTTAAATGATTAATTTCAACTCAATAATTTAGAAAGCTAGGCTTGCATTTATTGAAAGAATAAAAAAAAAACACTACTTTGTACGAAACTAGAGAAGAAACAAGTATTTGATTGATTTTGTTTTTAGCCTGAATAATAAATATCTCAAGAACTGTTGAAATATTTGCAAAAGAGTTTCTGTTTGATAATATAATTGTGATTAATGCATATCAATCAATGATTTCTTAACTAGTTCTCTTGTTGGTCATATCACAAGAAAAATATAAAAGAAAAAGGAATTCTTCTTTCCTTGCATCTCATTAAACATCCATACAGATTCCTGATTTCTATTTATGGTAGAAGACAAACTTGATATGAGTCCAATAGATTTCACATAGTTTTAAATTCATTAAGATTCCAAAATTAGAATTCTGATTTCGGAATCTTGCAGAATCTTAGAAAGAATAGTTGATTTATATGAAAGCTTTGACTGTTATGTACAAAGTATCTATAGTTCATTTAATTATATAAACTAAATAAATAAATATAAAAATAAATAAATGCTCATTTCAAACTTACTTTGTTGAATGAGTAGATCCTTGATAAGTACAACAGTAGATAAGCCAGACAGCTGACTGGGTAATACAAAAGACCTTCGACAATGAATAATGATATAGTTGAAACCTGGCACATCATTGCTTATACTTAAATCAGTAATATACAGTGTTCCACTGCTATCAACAGAACAACTATCCTGGTCAGCCACAGACTGTAAAATACATACATAAACAGATTTGTATGCCATTTATATTAGAAAAAGACAGATAAAATGAAAGCCTAAATAAATATTTTGAGAATATTAGGATACAGAACAGCAATTGATACAATAAATATTTTCATTGAATTTCTGGATTATGAAAGTACATGTATTAACAAATTTGAAATTAAAATGGTACTAGGGAAGGAAAGTTACATAAGCTAATTAATTAGTACAAAAGTTGAACAAGGGAGCTGAGATGTGGATAGGGTTTATATAAGATACTTATTATTTAGCCCTACATACAGCATCGCACAAACCCATCACTTATGCATACCCTCAAAAATTCAAGAAAAACTCATCCTTGATACCACTATAACTCACACATTCCCATCTCCAAACAACAGCATGGATTCAGACCACTACACTCAACCACCACACTATTCACAAAACCATACACAAAAAATACATTAGGTCTTCAACAACAAAAACCTCCCACATGCATCATGCTTCAGGAAAATTGACATTGATATCAGCAAAGCTTTCGACTTTGTCCCCAGCTATCCACTTATACACAAAATATTAAACATCTCCTTAAGAAACAACACAAAATGTTGGTTAGCAAACAACCCCTCAAGTTACCAAGCCAATGTAGTATATAACAACAATAGATCTAGAATCTGAAATTACTTGAATAGAATACCACAAAGATCTGTCTTCTCACACACACTTTTTAACCTGTACCTACATGACCTTCCACACATTCTCAAAACAAACACAGCCTCATACGCAGATGACATCACAGTTACATCTTTTCACCACACCCCAGACACAGTTGTATAACTTCTCCAACCCTACGTAAACTACCTAGAAACCTGGCTCCAAATGAACAGACTTAAAGTAGCACCATCTCCCTTCTTACTAGCAACACTAGAGAACATCAATTACAACCAACTATCAGACTCAACATAATTATACCACATACACAGAAGACAAAGAGACTAGGAATTAAATACAATACCTCTACAACATTGATAGCATACGTAGAAGACATAGTAAAAAAGTAAAATGGTAGACAAACATACTTAGAGAACTCAAAGGTACCACATTTTACCAACATAAATAAACAACATTAGTGTGCAAACAATACATTCAATTCATTATGGATCATGCTAGATCTTCCTGGGCCTCTAATCTCTCCAGAACAACATAATAACAATCTACGAATAACATAAAACAGTGTCCTTCGCATCATCCCACGCTGCAGAAGGAAAAATAAATATTACAAATGGAAGAACACTTGGCACAGTTTGTTATTGCAGCAAGTTCCAATCCTCAGTCTCTGCTACTACATTCACAATCACCCCCAAACAAATAGACACACTTACAACATTCCAGAACACTACTACAACAGCATCCTAAGAACACTATCCCTTCCATTCAGTCCAGACAAACATTAAATACACATGCAGAGAAAAATATCAGCAGCCTCATTAGCCTCCAAACAAATACTGTCCGATGTGTGTCTGTATGCAGACACTGAAGACCACTTTGAAGAGGAGCAACACCAACCCTTAAAAAATGGAAGACATCGCTACCTGCCACTCAGTTTGGCGGTCTCACTGCTGGTGAGGGATTGAAGATATGGAGGAGAAATGCACTCAGCACTACTAGAAGAAACAAGAAAAGAAGCTTACATATAATGTTACACCTGGCCCCTCCAAGTAAACATTTACATATCCCATCTGTGACCGAAGCTGTACATCAAGGATTGGGATGTAGAGTCATCAAAGGATACACAAATAAAGGAGAAGATGGTCATCATGGGATTCGATGGACATCTATAAGCAAGCACTTAAAATAAGTAGTTACTTAAATGTCTAAATAACTGAGATGAGTTGTTTTTAATACGATTATAATATTTTGTACTATTAAGTCTCTTTAGAGATGACCATTTAAAAAAATATTTACATCTCCACTATGTTTCTATTGGTTTGATCTCTGGTCATCATCAGGTGACTTATTCCTAGATGTGAGCAGAGTATCAGACTGGCTTTGAACTAGGAACCTTTATTTCTAAACTAAGAGTAATAATCGAAGTGTAACAGTACAATTTAGAGAAACTAGTGATGGTCTGTATCAGCAAATAGTAAGTACAAAATGTTCACAAAGTGAAATAAGTTAGTTTACTGTAAGGAAGAGAAGCCTGATGTATCTAGCAGGGCCCTACCTGAAACCACGACAAACTAAATCAGTCATCTTCATAAATAAAGGTATTAACATTCTTATCAACTGCATCAGTGAAGTATAAACATTATTACCCTTAGTTTAAAAATAAAGGTTCCTAGTTTGAATCCAGTCTGGTATTTTGTATATACAACCAAGACACCTGATGATGAATAAGACACCTGATGATGAATGGAGATCAAATTGATTGAAATGTAGTGTAGATGCAAATATTTAAAAAAATGTTTCATCTCTAAAGATGAGGTTAATAACAAGATTATAATTTTTCAGGTTAAGTAATTACTTATTTTGGCTTTAATGACAAATTAATTTTGAAACTATTTTTTATTATAATGAGCATATATATATATAATCTAATGCAGATAATATTTTAAATACCAATTTTAATTTGATTTAAAGTAGCATTACATGCAGCCAACAGTTGCATGTGGGTTACAAAGCTTTCATAACATAGCATTGATAATGATACAGTATGGTGGATGCACAATGTTAAAATAAATTTAGAGGAGGCAGTTTCATTAGAAAAGAATGAAAGTGAAGCAATGTTCACTTGCACAAGGAGGGAGTGAGAGTGAAAAAGAAATGTGATGGCAGAAAAAGGGGAATCTTGATACAAAAGTCATATATATATCTAGCAAAACACTTCACACTGAAACTTTTCAATTAATATGTTAATTATATAAAATAAATTATTTGTTTTTCAATGCCTGTCCCGATTTGCTTTTATAAAACATATTTAATTGGATGTCTAACCTTTGACCAATTATAAACCAATTTTCCCATAAAAGTCACTCTTTGGCCAAGGTATTCATTCATCTGAAATAATAAGTTCCTTACCAATTAATAAACAGAAAATTACAATAAAAACAAGTTATCAAAATAAATCAATTTCTATTTATACACAACAGGTATTGGACAGGAAACACTGAGTACGGAGTGCACCAGGTAGTTGAGAACAAAATAAAATATAAGGAAAAACAAAGATATTAAATAGAAAAAACAATATATTTTCAGAAAATGGTACACACGTTTAACTAGACGCATTAAAGAAACAGGTTATTCAATAAAACTGCCCTCAACCCCAGTGACGACCTTGATGCAACCACAGAAGTGACTACATGCCAGGATCAGGTGGTTCTCATTCATGTTGTCTATCACGTCCACAATGGCAGCTGTCAACAAGACTTTGGTATTTTAGGGCCCCCGGTTGGTCTCCCTCTCAACAACACCCCAGACGTAGTAGTCCAGAGGGTTCAAACTGGCCATGCACTGGTTCTTCTCCGATGAAAAGAACTTCAACCAGGATCAGAAGGTGAACAGGAGGAACGACAGGTGGCTCTATGCGGATGCCACAGAGGTTCCCACAGTGATGCACACCAGGTTGCCGTTGTCTGTGACGGTCCTGGGGGTCATGGTTTCATGTCTCACACCTTACATGCAGGCTCTTGCTCAGATTCAAGGACAAGTTTAAGGAGAACTTGAAGCACATGTGGTTGAATATTAAGTTCTGGGATTCACACCCACTAAACTGTGGCTATTGGAGACACTTATGTTTCAATAGACTTGCAAAGAGTGAGGGTCCAGAACATTGCCAAGAAGTAGAATCATGCAGTGCTTTAGTATATTTCAACATCAGTGAAGATGACTCACACATACACCTCAATAGACATCATTAGCACAACATTGTCCTTCGATAACTCCAACCAGGCAGAAGACTAAGGCTAATACAAAAAGAGTAACAACACATTTATGGCCAAGGTAATTTGCATAATTAAAACGAAAATGAGTCAAGAGAAATATCTCAATGTGGCCAGTGGCAGGAATTTGGAATACAAAGACAATAAAGGGTATACTAAATACCAAACAAGAAAAAAATTGATTTATTGAAATTATCTCTGCTTAAGGAGGAGGTAAACAAACACCAAGTTGTGAATGCAACCAACTCCCAGTGAGAAGGGGAGATAATGTCGAGAAATCAAATATCTAATTTATAGCAATAAAACAAACCAGTCAGTGGTAATTTTTAATGAATATGGTGATTAATTTTTATAAAAGTGGAATAATGATAACATACCTTTTGTTGGAAATTTTTCAGTGGAACTAAATCAAGTTTTGACAAGGACCAATGTACTGTGACTGGAGTAGGTAAGAACCCAGATTTTGTAATTGAAGTGTCTTTTTGGGCAATTTCATAACAAAATCCTGGAGTGTTCTAAAGACAATAGTTTAAATACATTGGTTTTGAGACATATGACACACT
>JAOPJM010002323.1:11530267-11541312 GCA_027124095.1 Muusoctopus leioderma | reverse complement strand
TATATGTGTGTGTGTGTGTGTGTGTGTGTGTGTGTGTCTTGTATATCATTTGCCAATGTACATATGTAAACATCAGCGAGAAAACTGATAAACTGGTACTTTAAAAAAAAAAATTACCTTGTGGTATATATTCCCCTCAAGTTGCACAGCCACTTCCTTGACACTCTAACCATCGTAAATGTAGTAGACCATTGATTGGCCTGTGGGAAATCTACAACCAACAATGCTATTGTTCATAAAGAAATATAAAAATTATATTATGTTGGTATTAAATTATAGGTTTATCGAAATACTTTGCAGAAAATCCAAAATTTAAAACAAAAAAAATATAATAAATGAATATGAAATCGAAACAAATATTCACATGTTGCTGATTGAAAATTATTAAATTGTTTTTTTTGTTGGTAACATTTTCATTCTTAAAAGAAATAAGTTTTTGTTTTCTTTTTTACTATTTTCAGAATCCTTTAAAACTTGCCACTTTGTTGTGAACCCGGGTAAATTTGTTGACCAGTGCAAACATGATGTCTGCATGTGTGGTCAGCGTCATGGAGATCCCCGGGATTGTGAATGTGCTGCCTTTGCCACTTATGCACGAGCCTGTGTCTTGAAGGGCTTCACATTGAACTGGAGACAAAGCAACCTTTGCTGTAAGTTACTAAACTTCATTCTCATTATTGTATGTATTGAATGCTCCTCCTATCCAATTCTTAATTGCTGATAGCAGCTCTTCAAGACATGCTTTGAGCTGTCTCAGTGAGCTGCTGTCTGTTTAGCAATGTATATCCTGTTATGTTGCCCCTATACTGAGTGTAGGATTTCTCAATCAAAGATTCATTGATGTCTTCCTTTATAAGTTGACACTTGGAAATACATGATATGGCAGCAAGATAGATCTATTTGTGGCCACTTGATATCAACCAATATGATAAATAGACAAACTTATCTATATCTATATAGTGATTCTAGGTCCTTACACTATGTCAGCATATATACTACCTTTCCTGCTAGCTAATGTAGACCTGTGAATGACTATGCTTTACTGAGGAGATCTGATAAGACTGAAACATGTCCGGAGGAGTTACTACCATGTCTGCCAAAGATCAGATTGTTCTTCCCCTCACTGCATTGCCTATTTCTAATTCTAATTAATTGGGACTTCGGTACATCAACCCATTTCAAAGAAATATTTTTTTTTTATCTTGAGTTGCTGCTCTTGCATTTGTTTGGTGGATCTAAACATTGTTCAGTGCTTACTCCTCCTTGATAGGAGCTATAGGCTTTGTTAGTTAAAGTTACCATGATCTCTGCATTAAGTGTGTTTGTGGTTAATTTGCTAATTACTTAATTTTACATTCAGACACACACACACGCATGCACGCACACACACATGCACGCACACACTCTTCAAATATAATACAAGATGAATATGAAGACATTGAAGGTGATGATGTCTCTGTTGGCAACAAAGAGTTTCCTCTTTTCCCTGCAAAAAGCAGACTCTATGAAGTATGTTGAATAAGTATAATGCTAAATGGTAGTGTATGAAATTTGTGGAGGCTGGACACAAATGAGGTGGGCATAATATGTTGGATGTGTAATGTTGACCTGCATAAAAAAGTAGAGCTTAAGTCAGTTGGGAGAGTGGTTATGTATTAAAGTCATCAATCGATGTATAGAGGAGAGACAATTGTCTTATATGGAGATGTGATGTAAATGGATGAAAAGAAAAGTCCTGTGTGCTGCCAGTGGAGACTACATGTTGAAGTGGAAGACAAAAAAAAAAACGTGGGAATAAATGCTGAGGAGGTTAGGGCTTAGGCTGCTGAGTCTCACAGAAGAGTAGCCATATGTTGTTGAGTAAAATTCCTGGCAGACTTAATTTGTGGCCTGAATTAACTCCAACATCTAGTGTGGTTCATTGGGTGCCTTTAGCAGAGCCCATTCTGTTGTAAGCATTCGGGCCAGGTCTCCAGTCTGAGGATAACTTTTTCCTTTCTTCGCAACAGTCTTGGGGGCCCTACAAAAGGTTATGAGTGCTGTCCTTCCTTCTCTGACTAAAATATTAAAAAAAAAATGAAAAACACATGTGGTATGGCACCGGAGGTTGGAGGGGAAGTGACGTCAGGGGACAGGAAGTCGCGCAGGGGACAACGCAGTAAGCACGTGTGGGGCAAGCTGTGAGGAGGTATTCTGGGGAATTGGGCGCCATATTCTAGTTGTCTGGCCAGCCGGTTAGGTTAAGTGTTAATGTGCAACAACATACAGTCTGCGAGACAGCAATTCCTTCAAGATCAAGTCCCGGAAACAAGGTAGGCTAATTATCCATATTACAACAACACACACAAAAAAAACCCCAAAAAACAAAACCAGTTGTTAAAATGCTGCTGCTAATGATAATGATGATATTGATTGGTGGTTAAATAGTATATATACATGCAATAGATCTATAATAAACTGGAAGATGAATATGCTATTCTACATAATTTTACACATAAGACTTTGAATTGCTATATTTATTTTTTCATCAGTCGTCAACTGCACAAAGGGTATGATTTACCAGGAATGTGGCTATAACTGTGACCAAACATGTCAAGGAATTCAGCCTGAGATTTGCGAAGAAGAATGTGTTGAAGGTTGTAACTGTCCTCCTGTAAGTTACCAGTCTAACTTTATTTTAGTCATGTGTAGGGGTTGTTGTTTTTTTTGTTGTTGTTGTTTATCCCCTGGTCAGCCCTGAATATAATCTTTTTGTATATCCAACACTGACTGCAATACCCCAAATATCCTTCCATTTTAAAGATGGTAGAGTTTTATTTGAGGGTGATTTGCCTGCTATTTCTAGCAGAGTGGGCAGCCACATACAGGCTCTCTCTTTGGCTCATATGTTTTGAAGTGTTCTTGTTGTAGTTGTTGTTTAGTCCCAGGCCAGCCCTCATCAAGCAGATCTATGATCAAAAGAATTCCAACCATGACCATCCCATCTTTTACCTAGGTACAGTGCACCTAGGACTCACATCATCCATCATATCCTTTTTTAAATCAGCAGGGTGTGATTTGATGGAGATTTGGCTGCTATTTCTAGCAGGTGGAGCGAATCACATAGAGGCTCCAGAGTTGGCATATTGTTGTTGTTGTTGTTTAGCCCCAGGTCAGCCACGGTTAAGAAAACTTATGATCAAAGGCGTTCCATCCATCAACATTCCATCTTTAATTGGATATAGTGAACCTAAGATGACATTATCCAATGTATGTTTTCTCTTTTAAGATGGTAGGGTGTGATTTGAGTGACTACATAGAGACACCCTCATTAGCTCGAGCTCCCTCGTTTAAATTTTAGGAGGTGATTAAAGTTGAGCTAATCCTGTAGAGACAAAAGTTCATTTATGATTATTATCTGTTGTTGTTGTCTTTTTAAATTTTAATATAATTTAAATTTAATTTAATAGGGAGAGAAATATGATGAAGAAGATGGTATGTGTGTGCCGGTTGAAGAATGTAAATGTTACTACAGAAAAGAATATTACGAACCCAAATCTACAAGACAAGAATTGTGTAACGAATGGTACATTAGAAGAAATTTTGTTATTAATTAATCAATTATATAAATGTATGATTGTACACATATGCACGTGTACACACACACACACACACACACACACATGCACACACAAACGCATGCATATAAACATATATGTACAAACCCAAAAGCCTAGTCTTCAGAATGTAACAACAAAAAGAACTACAACAATAATATTAATAATAACAATAATAACAATAATAATAATGATTTCTTTTATTGGCCACAAGGGCCCATAATAATAATGATGATAATAATAATGATAATTGTTTCTAACATGATAATAATAATAATAATAATAATAATAATCGTTTCGAACATAGGCGCAAGGCCAACAAACCTCAGTACTTCACTGGTACTTTATTTTATTGACCCCGGAAGGATGAAAGACAAAGTTGACCTTGGTGGGATTTGAACTCAGAGTGCAGTGAGCCAGAACAAATACTGCAAGGCAGTAATCATAATAATAATAATGGTTTCTTTACTGGCCGCGAAGATCCACCAGATAAACTACAAAAACGTTTTATACAAAATAATTACAAACAAACATATTGGGGTCTGCATATACAATAAAGCAGAAAATATAACATGACCCCGCCCCACCCCAAAAAACAAAGCAGATTAAAACTTTATCATAATAAAGAACAATCACAAATGGGTGGTGACCACCACTTGTGGAGGATCAGGGTATACCAAGATCTCAACCACTTTGTACTCCAGGCAGTTGCCCTCTTCTGACTGCTACCTCTGAGCAAAGTTTAATAACTGACTATCTCATATGTACCAATTTTGTGACTTACACCCACATTTCATCAAATTTTCTTAAGGGGAGAATCCTCCCTCTATACCCTTACCTTCTATTTCAAGTAATACTTGAAGAAGTTGATGAGCGCTTGTTAGTAATAAGTAATAAGGATTTCTTACAAGGGTACGAGGCCAGAAATTTCCAGTATTTGTCTGGTAATTTATTTTATCAATCCTGGAAAGTTGAAAAGAAAAGTTGGCTATGGTGGGATTTGAATTCACAAAGTATAGGGATGTAACAAGGTGTTTTGTCCATGTCTCTTCTGAGTCTGCCATTCACAGCCCTCCTTTGGGGCATGAAAGTTGCGGCTGTCTGAATTTCTAGTGCTGGCTGAGGGTTTGTTTCCCAAGAGGCCAATGATATGTATCCTAAGAAAGCTATGTAATTCTCAATCACCATAATTCACCACTGTAACCCACAGGAGACACTGTATAATTATTGAGTGCTTTTGTTAACATTCAGTGTTTAGTTTAAACCCATTTAGGGCTGGGAGAAGTTCATGTCTGTATGGTTAATAATATAGATTTGTAACCACACAGTTTTGGGTTCAATCCCACTGTGCAGCATCTGTGGTAAGTGTCTCTTCTACCATAGGCTCAGGTCGACCAAAGCCTTGTGAGTGAAATTTGATAGATGAAAACTGTGTGGAAGCCTGCCAGAGGAACCGTTCCTGTTCTTGGATGGTAGTCTTAATCTGTCTCCTGGTTTAACACCACCACCTGGTCCTTGGATGCCTTTAGTAGAGAGGTCACTCTCTTGTAAGCATTTGGGCTAGATTTCTGGTCCGAGGATAACTTCCTCCCACCAATCTCGGAGGCCTTAAAGGGTCCGTGGGTGCTGCCCTCATTTTCTGACTGAGCCATTAATAAAAGATTGATACAAAATTTAAAAAAAAAAGGAAACATGGAAAATATAGTAGACCCAAACCAGAATCACTTCATGGAAAAGGAAGTTGTAAATCATGTTCCTATAGTCCATTGCTTTATAATAGTACTTTACATTTTCTTTTATGTTTCTTTTATATACTTCTAGTATCTGCATTGATGGACATTGGCAATGTACAGCTGAAAGCTGCAATGGTTTGTATCCATTATACTAAGTTGCTTTTCTTTATTATATACCAGTTGATAAACATAAATTTTCTACTTTATACACCAGTAAACTAAATTACATATCGCTAAAGATACAATAGCTAGGGTTGAGCCAAAGTGGTGAGGCTCTATGTATTAGACATAGCAGCCAAATCTTCCCATAACCACATCTACTGTCTTAAAAATGAGCGAAGGACACATTAGACAATGTAGTCCTAGATACAATAAAGATAGGATAGTCACAGCTGCTTGATTATAGGTCTGCTTGACCTGGGCTGACCTAGGGGCTAAACAACAACAACAACAGCCAATAGCAACAACTATGGCTGAAATATAACATGGCTGCTGAACTTCTGCTTCCTCACTATATCTGGGCTATAGCTTGAAAACTTTCACATTGAGACATTTAAATGTGCTTGCATAAATTAAATTTGATTGTTGTTGTTTAGCTTCAGGTCAGCCCTGGTTGAGAAGACTCATGATCAACAATGTTTCACCATGACCCTGAGGCATGATGTATCAAGGACTACATTTTCCAATTTTTCCTTTCTTTTTTACTTTGGTAGGGTGTGATTTGAGGGAGATTTAGCAGATGTTTCTAACATACCATTTTGGTATAATGCCATACCATTTTGTCATTAATGAACACTTCCTGAACCTCTTGAATTTTCTGGTCTTCTCCATGGCCATTAGTATATATTTTAGAAAACAGGAACAATTGGTAACCTATCTTAATAACATTGCTCTAAGAACACATTAGTGAAAACAAATAAAACTTTCAAATGAGTATGGCTTGAGTATTTCCAAGTCAGACACCAAACCAAATCTCTTTGTTTGATAGCATTCTCTTTGTATAAAATATATTCCCTCTGTGCTTCTTCACATCAACTCTAACACTCAAAACTGATTGGCTATTTTAACAAACTTCTTTCTTCCCATCATATATACTTGTATACAGATGATAACATCGTAGTCTTTCATATTTCTACTGAAAACAATGTCTTTCGGAAATATCTGAAACCATCCATCAAAGTTCTGATATCAAGAAATATATTCCTTATAAATCTCAATTGGGAAGTGTTGTTATGTTAGGAAAATACAAATATTAATAATTCTATTTCAAATTTATCAGTTTTAATTTAATTTAATTTCACTTAGACTTACGACATTTAACTTTTAATTCAACATTCAGTTATCATAATGTGACTCACCTATTTCTATCTTATGTCTCTCTCAAAGACTGCCAAATCAGTCAATGAGAGTGCCTCCTTTCCTTCCTTCTAGGAAATAAAAAGAAAAGAACATTTATATCCATAAATACATACATATACACAAATCTGTATATATGTAAAGGTGAGGGGATAGCAGAAATCTGAACTGGGGCTTTCCTGTATCTAGCAGTTTTGTACCTTCTTCTTTGTTGTGGTTCCTATCAAGCCAGGCCTAACTTTGGAATTCATATCCTTCAGGAAGTGGGGTGGAGTCAATAAAATAAATATCAATAATATACGAGAGTTGATTTGGTTAGCTCTATCAATTTTGTGCAAGAAATATGACTTGATTTCAGAAGAATTTGATACTTTTTTAAGTGTAAATTATATAATTTTTTTGTTTTGAAATCTAATGCTTTATTTCTAATTTCCAGTTCTAGACCTTTGTTCTGGAGACATGGTGTGGAGCAACTGCTCTAATTGTATTCGAACTTGTGATAGCCTCAATGTTGATTGTGCAGCCACCTGCAGCCAGCAGGGTTGTGTCTGTCCTGAAGGTGCAGTACAACTCAACAAAGAGAGTCAAAGATGTGTTACTCCTATTGAGTGTCCATGCAATCATCTGGGATTTGAGTACAAAAATGGTGACAAAATTAGAAAAGACTGCAATCAATGGTGAGTTTTAAAACATTTGTTCTTTACTTCTTTTCTTCTTCTGGATGAAATATTGCATGTTAAGTAAATAATTGATATATATATTTCAGCTTAATCTTAATAGA
Source organism: Muusoctopus leioderma (assembly GCA_027124095.1). Classification (NCBI taxonomy): domain Eukaryota; kingdom Metazoa; phylum Mollusca; class Cephalopoda; order Octopoda; family Octopodidae; genus Muusoctopus; species Muusoctopus leioderma. Next base: position 11,533,846 of record JAOPJM010002323.1, on the reverse strand, counting down.
AAATAGTTGTTGTTTAGCCCATGGTCAGTTCTGATCAAGCAGTCCTATGACCAAAAGTGTTCCAGCTGTGACCATCCTATCTTTTTGAATATTCAGTACTACATTGCATTGTTCAAAATGTCCTTTCTCTTTTTTTTAAATGTCAGGGTATGATATAAGGGAAATTTGGCTGCCATTTCTAGCAGGTCATGTAACTACATAGAGTTTTCCTTGTAATTAATTTATGTATTACTTGAATGTCTTTTTTTAAATACTTAATATTGGTGGTGAGTGTCACAGCTGGTTAAATTGTTAGGGCACTGGTTTATTAGCTCGAGGGCTAATGAATAATATCCCCCTCAAAGATGTTGTACTGTAGCCCTGGCAAAGGCATTTAATTGCCAAAGGGTCCACTCTAAATACATAACCATGGCATCTATCACTAATACTGAGCTGTTAGAGGTTTGTGTCTTGCCATTGGTACTGGGATTTGTTTATGGTCAAGCCACTTAACTTTCAATGATCTTGAACATCTAATTGTTAGTAGCTATTACAGACTGGAGTGAGTAACACACAAAGTCCATGCTTACTAGTGGTGGTCTAACTCAGCAAAAATTATCCAGTGAAGTCTGTGAGTTTGGATAGATTCATATGCTATATTCAATTCAGTTGAACACTTTTTTCTCTCTCTCGGAGGAAAGCACTGAAAGAGGATAGCACTGAAATGTCAGATTCCTCTTCTCCCCACAATATAGGAACTAATTTAAACTCAAAATTCAAAGAGTGGAATGATTTACTGTTGTAAGTAGTTGTGGGCTGTAAAATTGACAAGTGTTTTCAACATAGAGTGCTGAGTTGAAGTCTTTCTGTGTGTTTCAGTCATAATAGAAGTACTAACAACATTGTCCTACCTACAATTAAATCACCACCTTTCTGGAATGGGCATGGAAAAGAATAAAAGGGAACAATAGCTTCAGTAGATAACTTAGAAGTTACCAACCTTAATTCTAAATATGAGTATATTTATCATTAATATGAGCACATCTATCATAAAAATTAATTATAGTCCAGTCTATTCTGAGATTATCAAAGCATGTTAGGGAACTTTGTGTGATATACTGTATACTATGTTATATAATATCTCTTTCTATTATGTAATACTGAGATGTTATTAATTCCCTTTTCAGCTATTGTAAGCATGGTACCTGGATATGTACGGAGCGTCATTGTGCAGGTAATAAAATTTACTATTATATTTGAATTCTTATTTTTTTTCCAGTCATTATAAGATCACTTCAGAAAATCTAGATCAAAACTTCTCGAAACCAAATTTTTTATGCCTTTTCATTTTTTTTTCATTCATTATTTTTACGTCCGTGTTTCCATGCTGGCATGGGTTGGACAGAGATTTTTTGAGGTAGTATTTTCTGGCCAGATGCCCTTCTTGACACCAACAATACTATCCAAACTCACAGACTTCACAAATAAGTGTATTACAAATAAGTGTATTATCTTCCCCAGCTCTACTACAATGGCTGTCTAAACCTCAAGACATAGGCCAAACAAAGTGAAAAGCACTTTAGATATGAATGTCTTGACTTGTGCATTGTACACAATGCTACTTAGCACTGTAGTAATGAAAGAGCCTCTACATGGTCACTCAACATGTTATAAATAGCAACCAAATCTCCTTTAAATCACACACTACTATCTTAAATAAGGAAAGGACTCATTATATAATGTTGTCAGTCCTACATACCCCTAAAAAGACAATATGACCAAAGTTAAAATGCCTTTGATAATAGGTCTGCTCAATCATGTCTGACATGGGGGCTAAACAACAACAACAACAACAGCAACAACAACAAAGTACTGTATTACTATGTATGCAGCATACATCTGGTCCAGAGAGAAGCTTTATAAATCCATTTTTCCGGACTTTTTCGTTGCTTCCCTGCAGTTGATTGGCTACATCTGTGGCATAGACCTACTTGAGCAGAGCTTACTGATGCTTGTCTTCAACAACAATAACAACATCTATAACTAGTTGATGACACTGCATGTGATAAACACCATAAAATCATTGAGAGAACAAGAGAGCCTACTAGACAGAGTAGTGAAACCTCCCTCAAATTAGACCCTTACATCTTACAAAAGGAAAGACACATTAGGTAAAGTTATCAGAGATATATATATTATCTGAAATAATGACAGGGTGGTCATGGCTGGAATGTCTTTGATCATAAGTCTGCTCAATCAGGATTGACCTGGGGCTGAAATCCACCAACAACCATGAAACCAATAGCATCAATCACAAAATACAGCAATATTTAACATATGCATACCACACATCAAGGCATGGTTGAAATCAGAAAATGTTATCAACATTTGTGCATGGAATTCTATTTTTGTTTTTGATGTCACTTTTATAAGGTTTTCTCCCATCCATCTTGATTGTAAAACATATCTATTAAAATTGCTTAATGTATTTAATTATTCAACGAAGCGAAAAAAAAAAAAAAAGAAAAAAAAAGTTGAACTACAAAAAGAAAACCACTAATAATTATATCATAATTATATTTTGTCATTTCTGAGAAATTAAAGATATTTTTATTATTTTTATTGCAGCTACCTGTGAAGCTTTTGGAGATCCTCATTATGTGACATTTGATGGGAAACCATTCAACTTTCAAGGATCATGTGCTTATATCGTAGCTCAGGATTTTTGTAATGAAACTGGTGGAACTTTCCAAGTGACTGCAGAAAATGTACCCTGTGGTACACTTGGCTATTCTTGTACAAAATCTTTGAAATTCTTAATTTATGACACCATTATAAATTTAGCAAGAGGTACCAATATAACTTACACTGTCAACAACAAGGCACCTGATGGTACACCAATGGCAAATTTTACAATTAAAGAAGTTGGGACCTATATTATGATTGAAGCTCATGGTATGCACCAATAACTTTATTTCTGTTATATATATTTTGTCTTTTTTTTTTAATGATTTAGTTAAAAGTATAAAGGGCTGCACCCATGACTGTTTTTGTGGGGCCTCTGAGACTGTTGGTGGGAAAAGAGAGGAACAAACCATGACTTACATGTTATCCTTAGACTGGAAACCTGGTCCGAATGCTTGTAACAGAGTGGACTTTTCTAAAAGTACCCAAGGGTCAGGTTGTGATGTTAAACTGGGCAATGAGTTAGGTCTGCCATCTTGTCATGATAAATTGTTTTAAAAGTATATGAGGTTTTACAATAGGCTCTCAGCATAATAATTTACAAGTTCTGGAAACGGAAAAATGTGGCCATTCAGTAACAAGAATGGTGCTGCTCATTAATTAACTGGTAATTGATTTGGACCATCTTAGGTACATTCACTGCTTTCTTAGTATTTTAATTGCAATATAAGTATTTTTTTTAGTTAATAGTTAAGAATATGATTGTGACACTGCATGATAATTAAAGCTCACATAAACACATCCCCCACTAATCTCTGACAAACATAACAAAAAACAAAAACATAGGCGCAGGCATGGCTGTGTGGTTAAGGAGTTCACTTCGCAACCACGTGGTTTCGGGTTCAGTCCCACTGC
>JAOPJM010002323.1:11462143-11472179 GCA_027124095.1 Muusoctopus leioderma | reverse complement strand
AAGGTTACCACTAGAAGAAGGAAAACTCAATATATATGTAGAATATATATATTTTATTGAGGGAATTGAAAGAACAGTTCCCGCCAATGACTGGCCGGTTTCATCTCAGTGAAGAAACATCGGGCCACACTCGCACATGCACACACACACACACACACACACACGCACATGCATATATATATATATATACATATATATATGTATGATATATATATGTAAAAGTGCACAGGCATGGACGTGCTGTTAAGAGTTTTGCTTCATGTGGTTCCAATGTTAATCCAACAGTGCGGTACTTTAGTCCATGGTCTTTAATCATATCATCGGGTCTAACCAAGCCTTGTGTAATTAAATAGACAGAAATTAAATAGACAGATATTATGTGGGAGACGCTCGGATGGTCTATACCTGTTCTTGGGAGTTAGACTTAAACCTTTGCCTGGTTTAATACCTTAACCTATCCCTTGGGTACCTTTAGTAGGGACCATTTGGTTGGAAGCATTCGGACAAGGTCTCTGGTTTCTTCCCCTCATTAACCACCTGACCCGGAAGGTCTGCGAAAATGGCCATGGACACTGCCCTCCCTCCTCTGCCTAAGCATTACAAAGTGGCATGTATGTATGTTTGCTTCTGTTCAGTTAAAGAGGCTTGGCATTTATTTTCATGCTAATACTTTTCAGGTACTGTTGGAACAAGTGAAAGTAAGTCGACTATATCCCCAACAACATTGTCAGGAAGTACAATAATCACTGGTAAGTGACTCATATATTATACTTTACTATTATATCAAATAATTCATTGTAAATTAATTCACAGAATAAACATCAGATTCTCACCATCATGCTTATGATCAAGAACGTCATAAATTATATCAACGACAGCAAGAAATGTTGCATGTAAGTCTTTCAAACTGTTTATTAAGAGGCCTACAGCTCCTATAAATATTCTAGCGAAAGTATAGAAGAGTTTATGGCGTAGAATCTTCTATAGAAATTATTCAAATGCTGATAATACAGAATCTTCTATAAAAAGAAGTGTAGAGGATTTAGTACAGAAGGAACAATGATGACTATATACAACCATGTAGAGTGAGCCACCAACCGGTGACATCGTAGCACTAGTGATCGGATATGAACATTTGATCCTTTTGGCAGGTAATATGATACCCTATCGATTCATTTACTTGCAGTTTCTCTCATCTAGTGGATGGGAAAAGCAATATTACTGCAGCTCAGTTTCACTTAATGACTATGTTGTCAGAATTCGAATACGTTAACTACAGATCCAAAAAGCCGAATGTGTTCAAGAATAAAAAGATGTTTCTTTTGATTTTCAGCTCTGACAACAACTAAATCCACAACAATCTCGGGGACATCTCATATTGCAACATCAGCCTTGACCACAGCTGGTACAATTACATATCGTCCTACAGTTTCCCAGAAAACATCACCAGTCAGCGTGATGACTACCACTCGCTCATCTACGACACCATCATCTACGGAAACAATTATAGCTAGTAATGCTACAGCAGTTACAACAACCACACAATTTAGTTCTACTGGAAGCACGGTCATACCATCAACAGGTAAGCTAGTAATCTGTATAATTTATGATTAAGAAGCATATTTATTTAGCACGGCACATGTACAGACATACCTAGGGATTTGGATACTATCATGCTAAAGCTTTTCCCAAGCCATTAATCAGCATTAGCGAAGGGATAAAAACCGGTTTACGTATACATTATGCCTTTCGACTAATACAGAAGATACTAGTTTCATTGCAAAGATACTAGTTTAGTTGTAAATGTAGATGGAAAGAGTTTATTTGATTGAATGCACCCCAGTAATTATTTTACTGATCAGAGATAAGGGAAGAAATGCAAAGTAACATCAACGGGCTATGACTGAGACTAAAGCCAAAATTACATCGCTAAAGTCTTGATCACCTCCGCGTCCATACCATGTAAGTTTGTCTAGACACAGTCCACATATCATTCATCTGTTATCATCACCTTTAGAGCAATATGCGCAAATAAATGTTTGTTTAACATATAAACCTTCAGCATCAGCTTTAAGTTCACTCCTATATTAATTGAAAAAAAAAGAATTAGGCTAAAATATATGTATTTAATGTTCATTCATCTCATCATTAATCAATTATTATTTATTGGTGCTTTTATTGTCTTGCAGAACCTCCAAAAGACCAGTGCTCACCATTTGCAGTAAATATCACACTAAAAGTTATGGGCTGTGAAGCAATCCATCCAGTTAAGGTTATGGAATGCCGTGGATCTTGTAACTCTTATGCTAGCACAAGGGAAGATGGTAACATAAAGAGTGTATGTCGCTGCTGTGCTCCTGCTGAAGTTAAACAAGATTCTGTGATGGTGAAGTGTGGTACGTTTATTTGATTTCATAAAAAAAAATCATGCAGGCAAGCGATGTGTCCGTAGCCTGTTTTAATTCTTATTTGTTTCATTTTCACCCATCTTACATCGCTTATGACCTTAGAAAGGCACGCTTCCCACCACTTTTACTCTTTCTTAATAAAAGTATTACGCTTCATGACTAATTGAATATTAGCATACCCAAACTGAAACACTATGGCAGCTTCATAGTCTGCAAGGACCGGAAATGGATATACAATTTAACTAAAAAAAAAAAGAACTATTAAAAAATGGAAACCAATCAAATAATAGTAAGCTTCTGGTGAGTCTCTATATTGAACTTATCTAAGTTTGTGCTTAGTGAAAAATATGCAAATCTGTCCGGAATTTCAGTTTCTAACATATATTAATTATTGATTTCATTCTGACTTGGCAAGAAATATTAAATTAGAGGAGAAGATAGAAAATATTTTGACATCCATGCCTTTTCTGAAAAGTGTTAGCGGTGAAAGTGAAATGAAATGACTTGAAGGCTGAATCAAAACTAAATCATGATGGTCTCAACTGATTGGGAGCTTACTTCTATTCTACAGTGTTCATCATTAATTATTGCACAGTCTGCCAGAAACAGGATGAGCTTTGTCACTCAGTTGTGAATCGTTTTTAGCGTGTTAAAGAAAATAGAAGTATATTTTAATGCAGTCACAAACCTCTGGTAGTCTGTCTATTGCATGATCTGTAACAGTTTGCCTTCTGTGCAAAAGAGCTTATTCACTGGTAGAAACCAACAATGGAGCAGCTACATGATCACTTGACTTGGTGGAAATAGCAGCCAAATTTGCCAGCATACAGGACAAGTGTCTTCTATAATAGCCTTGTGCCGACACAAGACTTATGAGTAAAAATGGATAGACGATAAATATGTGGAAGCCTGTTGAATGAACTGTACACGTAATTCAAAGAGCTAGCCTTGTCACACACGTGTCATGCTGATTATGCCTAAGGGTTATATTAAGGGTACAAATGTCTTTAGAATACTCAGCCATTTAAAGTATAATTCAAGGACTAGGTTGTTTAGTTTATCTTTCAAGTGGTATAAGACATCATCAAAAGCGACGCAGGAACCACTTAATATATTTGCAGGGCATAGGCAATAATTTTGGGTTTTGCTAGAATTAGCAGCCAAATCTCCCTCAAATCCAAACCCTACTGTCTTAAAACAGGAATGAAGCATTTGATAATGTAGTCCTAGTTATACTGTCTGAAAATAAAACGGCTGGAATGTCTTTGACCACTGTCTTTGCTAGAACAGCAATGGCCTGAGGCTTAACAACAACAACAACCTTGAAAGGGAAATCGTAAGAGACACGAGAAAGAATTTGCTTAAACTGTTCAAGTTCACTAATTGGCAGGTTACTTTGAATAATTATTTCTTACATCAGCACAAGACTACAATAGAATGTAGGTGTGAGGTATAATTGATTAAATAGACGTCAGAGTACGTGGCTGGTACTTACTTTATTAATTTAGGTGGAGCTGAAATGCAAAGTTATTGCTGATAAGATTTGAACTCTGACTGAAGAGGGACGGCATCAAGTACTCTAAGCCACACAGTCTCGCAATCTACCATTTCAGTCACTTGAACTAATTCAACAAAGGCTGACCCGAACCCTTTACAGGCTTATTAGGCTGCATGGAGCTTATCCAGGTTTCTGAGGTGTTTAATTGGCTGAGAGTACAAGGCTCCCTTCTGAACCGGACGCCAGTCCGTGCGCAGGATTAACAACCACCTGTTGCTGGTACTCATTTTCAGCTGAGGAGACTAGAACAATGTGAAATGAAGTGCCTTGCTCAAGGTCACAATGTGCTGCCCGGTCCAGGAATAGAATCCTTGACCTTACGATCGTGAGCCCAATACCTTAAACCAGTCATGGGCAAACTGCGACCCGCGGTGCTTTCTGAATGGCCCGCTTAATGAAAAATTACCTTGAATTTGTTTAGTAGTGCGGCCCGCTTCTCGAAAAAGGTTGCCCAACCCTGCCTTAAACACTCAGCCACACGCCTTCACATCTTACCCGTATACTAAAAAAAATTAAAATAAATTTTTTTTCTGACTTTGGCACAATGCCTCAAATGTTTGGGAGATGGATGGGTGTAGTCGATTAAATCGATATCACATTATTTAACTGGTACTTATTTTATCATCCCCTCTCCCGAAGAACGAAATACAAAGTCGATCCCCCTGGGGTTTGAACTCCGAATGTAAATTGATGTAACTAAATATGTAAAGCATTTTGTTCACTGTTCTACTATTTTTGCCATCCATCACTTAAAGGGGACAGAAATCCCTTGGTGGGGTGACCGTGTTAGTGATTACTCTCTACCCAGTCCGCACTATGTTTAAAGATATTAAGTTATGGACATGTTTCATTTTTACAGTTAATTCATAATTTACTTTTCTGTCATATTTCAAGCACACACGCCCACACACATATAGGCGAAAGCAGGACCGTGTGGTTAAGAAGTTCGCTTCGTAACAACTTAATTCTGGGTTTCGTTCTACTGCCAGCATCTTGGGCAAATGTCTATTTTTCTATAGTCTCGGGTTTACCAATGCATGGCGAGTGAAAGTTGGTAGACAGAAACTGTGCGGAAGCCCGTCGGACAGATTGAATTTAATTTATTCCTATGGGATCGATTGAACTCCGGAGGAAGGCAATGGCAAGTTACCTATGTAATGTGCTAGGTAAGCCTTGTGTATGTTCCAGAAGGCTACCAGAAGTTAAAATCACTTGACAGTCTTTTCTCCTGCCCCCCCCATCTCTTTCTCTCTCTCTCTCTCTCTCTATATATATATATATACATATTTTTTCTTTTTTCATTTTCTATAGCAAACGGAAAAACTCACCGACATCGCTTTAGTCGAATTGTTTCATGTGCTTGTAATATGTGTACTGGAGATGTACATGAACTACAGAAACCACAATGATGAGAACACGTATTTAACAGAAGAATTTATTTCTAATGGAAAATTTTTATTTGTAACACCTTGATTTAAGTAAATAGAAAATAAATATTTGCATTCTATTCATAAACTCATATTGTTATTAAATCTTTCCAGCTTTATTATGGTTGTGAGTGTATATGCACGTTCGTGTATAAGTATGTATGTATTTTACATCGAATTGTCGAGTGTTTAAAACGAACAGTTTAAATGGGAATGAGTGTGGATGTATATTTGTGTATTTCAATGCCTGTTCTTTAGTTCTTTACCTTGTTTTAGCAACCATGACTAAGGTCATGCTGGAGTACTGCCTTTAGAGTTTTATGTCCTACGTCTGTTGTATCATTTCTGTGTATGTCTACAGGTCCAGTATTTTGTTAGTATACATGTCATATCTAGTTGGTGGGTTCAGTGAATTAGTGGAGGCTGCTCTGCCTTGGTTATAACCTTTTGCAGAGAGTTGATTTGGTATGTTAGAGAGAAATTTATCCCGATACATTTCAAAAGTCTCAAGTCCCAGGGGAAACTTTAGTCACGTTTAGACAGTTTAAATGCGAAACTATTGTTGTATTGCTTCCTGATGTTAGAGTGTGAGAAAAGGAGTGCTGAGGTCTGACACTACTTCCCATTCCTTTTGATTTTCTCTCTCTTGTACGCCAACTTTTGGAATAAGATTTTCGAGAATCTTCCCCATATATATGATGGCATATCATTCCCATCGGTGTTCCAAAGATTAGAAACGTAATGCGCGGAGACATTCCCAGTAGTTAAGGTATCTGATTTTCCTTATTTTTATGGTGAATGCTTTTTGAAATATCTCCAGTTGCTATGTAAGGCCTGGGCTGGTAGGAGACCAAAGTTGTGAGTAGTGGTCCAACTCAAGGCCGGCACCAGAGTATTCAGCGCCCTAGACCAGCCCTACAATGTGAACCCACTTCTCCTAGTTAAAAAGTGAACCTGCTTGCATTTTTAAGCTTGATATCTTTTTCTTATTTCCTTTTACGATTTTATGCTCCAGACAATTTTTTCCGTACAGCCTCCTCCAACCGTCACCTTTATACAACAGTTGAAATATGTAGTCGAAAAATTATAACTAATTGCAAACAAGAAATCTGGAGTTTTATGATCATGTATATCCCCGAATAAATCTGTTATCTGGCAAAATTGAAATATTTCACTGTAGTTGTTTGTGAAGGTATAAAATTAACATATATCTCAAAAGATAAATTAATTTTCCATGTGAAAACTTGACTTAATACTTGACTAATTCTTGACTAAAAACTAACTCAACTGCATACTGCTAGAGTATAAAAATAATATATATATCTCAAAAGATACATTACATTTTCATGTGAAAACTTGACTTAATACTTGACTAATCCTTGACTGAAAACTAACTTGATAACATACTGTTACAATAAACGCCTTCAGATTATTATACACAACTAGTGGGGAAAATGCTAAGAACTAGATACACAGTACCATCAGCACGTACCTCCCAATACTGCTGTCTCTCTCATTAATTTATAATGTAAATACCTAATCTTTCAGGAGCCCAACAAGCCTTTAAATGTCCACTACATGTACATAATATACATATGGATGTGTACATATAACTGTGGTTGCCGTGATAGTGTTTGCTGTGGCTTCTTCATATTGCTAATTCTAGAATTGAGCGTAATGGAGTTTCCTTCTTTCATTCCACAAGCTGTCTGTGGAACAAGCTGCCACCTTATGTATGCCCCGACACTTATAATTTGTCTACCTTTAACAACAACGTGTCCACCCATCTCACTGACAGTGAATAGCCTCTTTTTTTTTCTGGTGCAGCGTTAGTAACAAAACTTAAATTTAGTTGTGTGGTCTATTATTAAAAAGCAATTATAACCTGGTTTTTATTATAAAAATCTGATGAGAAGCACTAAGATTGAAAAATAAAACTTGCTATAAACATACTTAGTTCTTACCATGCATTTAACAAATATGTAAAAAAGAAAAAAAACTCAATCAAGTATTATTGAATATGCATCTCAGAAACAAGAAAAATCAACTATGTTAGAGAAATAAAACAATTTCAGGTTGATGAACCGAGTTCTTGACACTTCTTGCTTTGACCACACTAAGAAAATTACTGAGCCTGCATTTTCCACTCTACAGTCCAAACACACCCACGCTAAATCATGTGACGGGTCATAAGACCACAGGATCCTCTCGTCTCTCCCTTACCACCTCAACCCTGTCCTATATCCTCCTCTGTTCCGGGAGTGACCTCACTTACTCTCTTTATTACTAAGTTTTCGTGTTTTTAGTTGGATTAAGAAATGTTGTCTAAGTTGTTCAGAATTTGTGTGGCGCCCCAGATTTTAGCACCTCTAGATGATCGCTTAGTTTGCCTATTGCGTAGCGCCGGCCCTGGTCCAAACTACTCAAAACAAGGAACTCTCATAGTAAATATTTTCAGTACCCAGCCACTAAAGTTCTTGGCAGGTTGTTGACAGTCTGCGAATATGTTCAGAGAAACATGCATTTGCAGACTTAGCTATACCCCGGTCATGAACGTGTTCAGAGTTTTGAATTTTTTCTTGTGTACACGAACAACTTTCTGTATATATATGGACGTCTCAGAAGGTTTATTACGTGTGTTTGCAAAATTAGCGTGACTGCTTACTATATGTATCGATGTGAATTCAGCGACTAGGAATGAGATTGTGGAAGTGTGTGTGTGTGTGTGCGTGTGCGCGTGCATATGTGCTTTGTATCTATATTTGCTATTTTGATGCATACATTTGTAGATCTTCAAAACATTCTTTCCTTCTGTTAAAGATTTCGATTATGCCTTCTATTTCGTTCTATAGTTAAGATATGAAAGCGTAACACTCGAACACATGTATGAAGGTAAGCAGGAACAAGATGAATAATATTATAGATGTTACTAACTCGTGTTGAGAGTCACAAATGGTCGAGTTGTTGGAATGGGAAAATAAAAGTGTTGACATTCATGTCTTAGCTAAGGAAGAAGTAATGGAAGAAGTGAAAGTAGGAAACGAAAGTGAAACTAAGAGACGAAAAGAGTTCATAACTGTATAGATTATATATACAAACTAATGTTGTAAAAGGGTAAATAAATAAATAATATAAAAGAAACGGGATAGTTACGAAGGGGAAATAAGGACAAACATCGAAAATCCCACAAGATTTCTCCACTCAAGGCTAATGACCTTCCAATCCAATGTCCTGGAGAAACCGAACGGCCGAACCTTTCTCCAACGTCAAGCTAGCCACCTTCACCCACTTTTCATAAACTTTACTTAAGGCCAGGACGTTTCTCACTAGTCTAACCTCCGTTTCAACGGATACTCGGATGTTGATAGCAGATAGACTTTTTGATCAACAGTATCTGCCTGTTTATTCCACAATACACAGCAAGCTAAGGAAGGAGAGAGCATCTATATAATCGATTGAGCTGCTTGAAATAACAGACAAATCTACTTCAAGCGACACTTTACCGTCTTGAAAAGAGAGGTACACATTAGGTAATTTAGTCCTGAATTACGCAATACTCGAAAGAAGGATGAGGTGGTCATATCTTTTGAACACTTTTGACCATAGGTCTGCTCAATCAGAGTTGACCTGTGGCTAAACAATAGCAGTAACAAAAAGTGAAAGATCAGGCGTTGTGTGTGATCGGATGGTCTTTGGGGTAAGACACAGTTGTCAGTACACTACGGAAACGATCAACTTAGTTTATCACCTCTGTACGACCATTCAGGGATAGTTTTTAACTGGTTCCATTTCTGGGTGAGATTCATTACACTGGTGAAGACCACATCCGGCGTTTCTCCACTTGGAAGTCTACATTTTAAGCTCAATTGTCGCCACATTCGCCTCCGTCTTTCATATTACAGGAATCGATAAAATAAGTACCAGTCAAATAATGTGGTCGAATTAATCGATTGTGTCCCACGCCCAAATTTCATTGTATCAATAAAAAAAACCCCAAAACCCCCAAAACAAAATGAATATTGTTACTCATCTACAAGATATATGCACAAAACGAATTATTTAACTTCATGCCTACGGTACACTTGACCCCTATATATTTGTTTATTGAGAGTTTACGTCTCTTTACTACACCGTTTCAAGATCAAATTCAAATAAATTCAAAGCAAATTAAAATAAACTCGGAGCAAATTAAAACATTTTCGAAGCAAATTAAAATAAATTAATTGTTTTAATTTGATTCGAGATTGTTTAAATTTGCATCAAGTTTGAACTTGAAAAGGTGTAGTCAGGTATATGTTCGCATGAGCGAGCGTGTGTGTACGAGTGTGAGTGTGTGTGTGTGCGCGCGCGCGCGTACTGGTGTGGATACCTAAGCCGGACCCCCTGGCAATATACGTAAAAATATTAGAGTATCACAAAACTCACAGAAGGCTGTTTTCATTGATATGTGTATTAGACAACTCACTGTTACTCACACACACACATACACAAGTATACCTACCACTGATAATATAGAATTGTGTTTTCTGTTATTCGATATTTTTTAAATAGTGACGCCCCCCTCCCTGTTAAATACCATGGCTGACACCCTCTCTCATCAGCACTGTGGTGTGTGTATTGATAGCGAGTGTGTATGTGTGCGT
>JAOPJM010002323.1:11234987-11246057 GCA_027124095.1 Muusoctopus leioderma | reverse complement strand
ATGCAGTGCCGTGTGGAACCATGTCTTATAGGACGTTAAGAGTTAATTATGGAAAAACAACTTTCGGCCTATTCTGACACATGGCTACAAATTCAACTGGTTAAGCAGTTACATCGCGGAAGATTCATTTTAGTCACTTAAAAACACACACACAAAAGCCGATATATACACTTTATATTTATTTCGTAAGGTGTCAAGTTGCAGTGGAGCTGTGTCAGTAACCAGGTCACTGTGGGTGCGACATAAATTTGGACACCTCACAAAATATATATAAAGTGACTATAACAGTTTTTGTGTTTATAAAATGGCCAAAATGACTCTTCCACGACGTAATTGCTTCGGTTTCAACAGACGGTCTCAAATCAAGTCACTTGCCAATCAATTGGTCATGTTAAATTTTAAATCAGTTTTCGACATTTTAACTGTACCCCATTTGCCAAAGATATAAACAACTGTAGATAATAGCAACTACTCTCTCAGATTTGTTCCCTCTCACTCTCTCTTGACACTCCTCATATTCCTTCCATTGTTTCACATACTCTCCTGCTCACTGTGTCCCCTCTGACTAGTTCTTACTCTTTCTCTATATCTTTATCTAATGACACTCCTCTCCCTCATTACTTCTATTGTTTCGGCCACTCTTCTGCTTAATTTGTCTCTGATAAACACGTCCTTCCTTTCTTCATTCAAATTTCTTCTATTTCACTATATAACCGATTAAATTTTACCTATAATTTCATATCTCTGATGAACTATGTTAAGTAGTGAAACAAGTTGTAACACGTAAGATATTATTATTCATAAAAAAAAAAAAGTATTATACTCTAAATGTATTGAGTTATTTTTTAGAATTGTGGATTGCTTAATCTTTTAATCAGGTATAACTATATGTAGATACAGGTGTGTGTGTGTATGTATATATATATGTATATGTTTGTTAGGAATTACAAACTCGAGGAAATAGTACTCAATACCAAAGTAGAGTATGATATATGATTTTATAACTGAGATTACTCTCTGTTGCTACTCTGACTTTCATGATAATGCTCACTGATCATGCAACAACAATTGCGTGATCAGCGAGCATTCTCGCAAAACTCAGAGTAGCATCAGAAAGTAATCTCAGTAATAAAATCATATATATATGTGTGTGTGTGTTTGTGTGTATGCATGCATGCATGTATGCATGTATGTATGCATCCATGTATGCATCCATATGTGTGTGTGTGTGTATGTATGCATGTATGTATGCATCCATATTTATGTATGTATCCATGTAAGCATGTGCATATATTTTGTCAATCAGCTAAGGATGTAAACATCATGAAAACCAAACAACTGATGCTCTTCAAAGTCTTTTGCAATATTTGTTCTGTGACACATTGCAGAATCTCCCTTGTCACTCTTGACATCAGAAATGCTATAAACCTTTGATTGGAAATCTATAACCAATGACACTATTGTTCACTAATTATAATAGAAAAAATATATAGCAACCTAGTACAATGACAGAATAAAATACATGAAGTGGCATAGATTAAACTCTTTTTAATACTATTTCTTTGAAGTAAAAATTTCAATCTTCTTTACAGTAGAATGTATACATATTGTGTCCATAAAAATCTTTCAGAACAGTTACCTTGGATTCTAATACCAGTGGTGCTTTTGTGCACTAAAATACAGCTTGAGCTAAGCAGTGAAAACAGATACTTCATCCTATAATCCTTCTAACTCTATCAGTAATATCAACATTATAAATGTTTTGAACTCAATCTCATGATAATGAAAATATCCATTTAGTTACAGATTGTGTGTAGATTTCCATGTAAACATCATATGAAATGTTGAAATGAGTACATAATTCAAGAGGAAACTATACTGCAGTTATTCCCACTAATGAGAAAACAATAGCATAAACAGCCTAATAGGCAAGATATAGTAGCCAAATCTCTCTCAAATTTCACCCTACAATCTTACAAACAGGATGGATATATTGGGTAAAGTAGTCCCTAAATACATTGTCTGAAAATATAGCGCTTGGATAGTCACAACTCAAACGCCACTGATCATAGGTTTCCTGGATAAGGACTGACCTGGGACAAAACGGCCACAATAACAATGATCCATAAACCAACGATAGAGCTCCTACGTAGTTACTTAACCTGCTAGAAATAGCAACCAAATGTCTCTCAAATCCTATGCTACTGTCCGAAAACAGGAAGGATACACTGGAAAAAGAAGATGGTATGGTTACGACTGGAAGGCAGCATTCAATGAAAGATCTGCTCAATCAAGACTGACCCGGGGCTCAACAATATAAACAAAAATTAATTATTAAGATTAGTAAAATTTTAAATACCATTAGCATGGGTATATTGTTTACTGAATAAAAAACCTCTTTCTCACTCTCTTAAAAAAACAGTAATCTTCACCACACTGTAATATGTACAATAGACTGGTATATATTCCAATAAACATTTACCGTTCTTTATTGATCTATTTGTTGTATTACAAACTACAGTTAACTATACTATGCCAATGTTTGCCCTGATAAAACACATTAATTGGAATGATACACCATACAATTCAATGAATTTGCATATGCAATTAATGTATGTTGTATGTTTGAGTGATACTCTGTGTGTGCATGAATCTACAACTTAGAATCAAACTATCTGTAAAAAAAACAAGCAGTGAAAAACATTTTTTTTTTAAATAAACAAAACGAGCAGTTATGAATATTTGATGTGTGTACATTTTTTCAAATATATATATATATAGAATAATAAAAAAATCATCATTTTTACATCTGTGTTTCCATGTTAGCATGGGTTGGATGGAGATTTCTTGAGGCAGCATTTTACAGTCAGATGCCTTTCCTGTCACCAACCATACTGGTTTAGTATGGGAATTATACTACTGATCTACCAATTGACTGGACATTTTGTTTTATGGAGTTAATATATATATATATATATATTTAAAGAACCCACGCACGCATCTCATGGGGTAATTCAACCCTCCACGAAATTACGATGCCCAAGTCGACTGTCTATCACTCAACGATTAGGAAGTAAAAACTCCCTATCGGGGTGGCGATACAAATCCGATATAGGCAGGTAAACGGAGACACAGAACCACTGAAAGTATTATACAGCTCTCTCTCTCTCTCTCTCTCTCTCTCTCTCTCTCTCTCTATTATCATCATCATCATCATCATCATCATCATCGTTTAACGTCCGTTTTCCATGCTGGCATATAAATATATTTGCTTTTGTAGGGGCATCCAGCTGTAAAAATGATGCCAAAAAGAAAAAATAACAATCAGAGATAATGTAGGGACACTTTAGTCTTGTCGGAGACAACGTCTCTAGTACTGGTGGCACATAAATAAAATACACTCAGTCTACACTGTACAGTGGTTGGTAATGGATATCCAGCCATGGAAGCTATACCAAAATAACGACACACACAACAAGAGACTTTGTCAGTTTTTATTTGTTGCTGTGTGCATCAGATGATGAAGGATGGTGGCAGATGGCTAGATGTTGTGAGACCTGTCCAATCCATTTCAGTACAGTAAAACGAATGTAAAATAAAGTTGATGCTGATGATATTTATATTTGATAGATTAATACATAGAAAAATATATAGATAGATGGACATATAATAAATATATCGCTGTAGTATGGATATGGAAGAAAACCAAATTTTATATCATTTGAAACTTTACTAAAAGACACATTTGTAGAGTTTCCAACATACTACACCATTTTATAAGCCTACACTGCAGCTTTCTTAATCATACTCTAGATTTCATCATGTTTACTCAAAACAAATATGTAATCCCTCGCCAAAAAAGACCAAAAAAAAGACCACAATACACATTTACATACAAACACACACACACACACATACACATATATATATTCACCTTGAGAGAGAAAAACACATGTGCACAATGTTATAAATATATCTTTCCAGAAAGTGTTTTGTGGTTGATTTTAAGGCTGTGTATCCATGTATCCAAACCATTACATACATTCTGCTTTCAGCTTCTAATACATACATGTACAATTATATAGATGCATTTGAGAATGCAGCTATATAATCTCTATATATAATATATGACATTCATCGATATATGTCATGAAGAATTCTAGCCTATGTTATATTTGGTAATTTATAGATTTCTGATTCATTTAGAAAAGTGAAAGAAAAGTCAAAAACAAAAGAAAAAAAACAAAAAAATACTGTTGCTATTTGAGGTTCTCTATAAAAGAAACAATTCAATTTACTCTTTCTTCCTCTCTTTGTATTACTTTCATGTTTAAAAAGAAAGAAATAAAAAAACACCAACCAAGCATGAATATAATCCATTGTAGCATACCAGCATTCTAATACATTTTGGAATTCCTAATAAGCTGAGATTTGGCAGGGTTTTTATGATTCTATTAAGTTAAAATATATATATATATATATATATATATTGTTATTTATAAGAAGTATAAAGAAATATGTTCACAGTTTTTGTATTGTGTACTATAAAACAACTGATGATCTACTTATTTATTTCACACACTGGTAATATAAATAGTAATATACCAAGATTTAAAAAAATATGTCAAGCTAATAAATTCATTATCTGTAGTATCCTTTAATGGGTGATTGGATTTTGATGAGACAAGTATAACCATCCAATATTTAAAAAGATATCTATCTACTTGTTGTTTAAAATATATAGCATTTTTATGCTATATATTATATGCATCCCAAAATATCTGAGAGAACACACTAAACAGAAAATGAAAATGAAAGTAATAATAGACCAATTATGAAGCCATTAGATGCATGTATCACATACTGATACTGGAAAGAAATGTTGAAAATAGCATATAGAAGTAATGAAGCAGTATTCCTGATGTCTTCCTATATTTATTGAGACTCATATACAGCAACATGTAAAACATTGCATTGAATATTCTCAAGATTGGTTGATTACTTGCTGTTTACCTTTGGCTGTTACATTTTCTTGTCTTATCTATTATGATCAGAGAAGCTTGCTTTATTATCGTTGCTCTGGCATCTAATTGTGTCATGCCTAAAACAAGTGGATTTTATCTACTTTTATCTACTTGGGGGAGGGGGGGGGGAGAAAAAATGCTCAACATTTAAATGAATTAATGAAAACAAATCAACAACAACTACAACTACTGCCATTACTGCTGCTTCATTTTCTTTGCAGTTCAATAATTCTAGTTATGTAAAATTTTTGATATTTTATCATTTCATTTGAAAGCTGTCAAAACATAAGCACCCAACACAGGCTGATTTCTATTAATTCTGAACAAAAAAAAAAAAGAAATAAAAAGAAAACCAAAACCAAAACAACATTTCATTTAAATGATGCTATTATCTGTGGCTATAATAGAGTACCATTGCAACTTACACATATAGAAAGTAAATTAAATGCAATGATTGTCCACTAGGTAATACAATTATAGAATCGAATGAGTTAAAAAGAAATTATCTCAATACTTCATCAGGATCTAATTATGAAAGAAACAGTGGAAATTTCATTAGCCTTGTACAGTATTAACACGAAGAATAGTTTAAATAACTAGGTTGCCATCGGTGTTCTAAATTTTTGTTTTTCCGTTAATATATGATAATTATTTTTAATTCAACATCCAGTAATTTTTCAACTCAACTAAGTAGTCAGCAATTCTGCAAGTTAATCACACAGACATATATGCATGTATTTAATTTGTCTGAATTCCTTCATCTCTTTGGACAAAATTTTATAAGTTCTGAATAATTTATATCATCCCGGCATTTCTCTGGGCCTGTATCTTTCCCCAAACTCATTTTGAATATTAGTAGACAGGGCAGTGGATTAGCAGAATCGTTAGAGCTTCAAACAAAATGCTTTGCAGTATTTAGCTACAGCCCTTTCCCTTTGATACCAAACCGCCTGAAACCGCCCTTGGTTCTCTAATATAAACCATTTGTTTTAAAGTGCTCATATTTAAATTTAAACCTTCCATAATAATTTTATGTAAGAAATTTTATTAAGTTAGGTTCCAAACACCAACTCAACAAGAAAGTTAGTTATTTTACTAATTCTTGATTATTTTCGAACTTAATTGAAAAATTGTAGACTGTGTATTTCATTAGAAATACGGTAACGAAAGGGTTAAGGTACCCATGAACCAGGTGGTGGTGTTAAACCAGGCAATGGAATAAGTCTCCTACCTGTACATATCTAGAAAAACATTTTGATTGATAAGGGCTTTTAAAATAGATGTTCTGTTCAGAATATGGAAGTAATCAGTAGTAGTAGTAGTGGTAATAGTGGTAATAGTGGTCATCTAGTGGTAATAGTGAGGTCATCTACAACAAAAGTAACCTTATTATCAGCTCTACAAGACTGTTATATTCTCTCACAGTAGAGCTGCAAAAAATGATTCAGGCTAAGGAGATGGTATTCTAAGATCCTGTATATACCCTTCAAGAACAACATCAATGAAGAAATATATACCAGAATTAAGGAAGCCATTATTAGTCCCTTTAAGGACCCTTGGGAAGAAGTGAAAACTAAAATGGTATGGTTATGTCAAGCAATCAACCAAAATCCACATTGCTGGGCATCATGTCTGAAAGATAGGTAGACAACAGAAGAGATGACATGACATGAATTAGTGGATTAGCTTGTTCTTGGCAGTGACCAAAGGATAGTGAGTGATTATAAGTGACTTAAGATGTTCATTATAAAATCTTTAGCAGGCATAGCAGGTTGTTAAGAAGTTAAGTTTGCAACCATGTGGTTCTGGGTTCGATCCCATTGCATGGCACCTTAGGCAAGTGTCTTATACTGTAACCTTGAGATGACCAATGCTTTGTGAGTGGAATTTCGTGGAAATTATGCGGAAGTTTAGCATATATATATATATGTGTCTGTGTTTATGTTTACTGGTGTAAACCAGTGTGTCTGTGTACCTCTATGTCAAAAATATAACTTAGTGATTCAATAAAATAAGTACTGGGGCTGATATGATTGACTAAAATCATTGAAAGTGATGCCCCAGCCTGATTGTAGTCCAATGACTGAAACCGGTAACAGAAAACAAAAGAATACCCCCAAAGATCCAACGAATTATAGAACTGATGATAAATAATTCTCTTCATTAATTTAAATTATGGACTCTCAGCGACCTTTTTTGCAAAAGCTCTTCTGTCATTGAAATTCACAATGATAGAATGTATTTAGCACAATCAGGTTCCACAAAGTTATTACAAACAGATAGAGAAACCTTAAAACAGGTAGCTTAACAGGAAATTATTCTTTGCCAAGTATTATTATTATTATTATCATTATTTGTCCACTTCATGCTTTATCCAGGTTCAATGCCATGTCTCTTTTGGTCTACCTCGTTTCCTCTCTCCTTGTGGCACCCAGTAAAGAGCTGTTTTCAGTAGTGAGTTGTAGGTCAAGTAACAGACATGCCCAAGTCATTTCCATAGGTGTGCCTGTATTAAGTTATACCCTGTCACCATTCCCGTTCTGCGGTACATGTCCTTGTTTGTAATTATGTTTGGCCAAAGTATTTTCAGAATTCACTGTAGACATATGGTTTGAAATGTGTCCAGTTTCCGTTTGGTAGATGCAGACATTTTCTAGCATTCCGAGCCGTATAGAAGCACGCTGAGGACGTTGCTCTTGAAAATCCTTAGCTTTGTTCGAGTGCTGAGACTGGAAGATTTCCAAAACGGTTTGAGCATACCAAAGGCTTGATTAGCTTTGCTAATTCTGGTGTTGATTTCCAGGTCACAGTCACCATCTGTTGTAACTTTGTTGCCTACATAGGTGAATTCTTCCACATCCTCTAGTGGTTTGCTGTCTATGGTGACAAGGTTTCTGATCTTGGCATAATAAAAGTATAGCATAATTAAAATTTTGAACATTAGTCAAGAACATTTTTATTAACATTCAGCCAGTAATTGTATTACTTTCACATTAAATTATATTTCAATATATCATCACATTTTCTTTACATGAAATATTTCATCACAAAATTCCAAAATAGAATGTTTAGTTATAGCTGTAAAACACCACAGAATTAGCTAGCAGACATTTAAAAAATACAGATTAATTGGTTATCTTTTTTCCACAATTAAGATAAAGGTTATAATAATTATAAATCTAGCTTTGTTTCACAATAAAAATCTAGATTTTGTGTGAAGATAATGACATAAAAGGATTTCTTACTCTGGCACAAAGCTGTTGAAGTTACTATTAGTTATTTCATCAACCCAGAGAGATGAAATACAAAGTCAACTCTGGCAGGATTTGAACTCCAAATAGAGAGTTAAAAAGACAACAACTTACTGTAATGATATTACACAATATAAGTACCAATTTGAAATAGAAGAGAGGAATATACCCACTGACGGGACATGAACCATGTATCTATCATTTGCCAAGCAACTACATAATGTTTTTAGTCCAGTTCTCATTAAGGATAATGATCTAAAATATATTTCCTAATAAAATCTATGTACCATTGTGTATATGATGCATGCATCACTGAGTATGAAGATAGAAATTATGCCAATGCATTTACATGTGCTTTTTTTAAACTAAAATAACTCTAATAGAGAGAAATGTGGAAACAATGGATGATAATTTCTCTCAATGCTACTTTCTATGCATAAAGTTTAAAATGTACGTTTATGAAGCTAAAAATATAAAGCAGGGAAATGACTATCGCATAATTTAGAGAGTAGAAAATATGTAAAACATTTGGATTATGGAAGTAAAAATATATCACAACTAATTGGGTTGTTGGGACATCACTGAATACTTCATGAAGAGAAGCAAGGAACATTACACTGGAGTGAATCCTAATCATCTCCTTGTTTCCCAGGTCTATGGAAGAATTTGAATAGGCACTGCAAAGCTCATGAAGCATACATCAATTATACAGTGCCCTTGCTGGCTATTCCAGTGAACTGTACATCTGCAAGGTACATACCTATTTACAGCTAGGTGGACTGGGTCATACATTAAAGTTAAATATCTTTGCTAGGGAATACTTAGAGTTGAGGGCAGCAGACAAACATCAACACTTTGGTCAGCAGGCTGGTTCTTTTTTCAAATGGCCAGCTGTGGTTATTAGAACAAGAAAAGTAAGTTATCAGAAAATACGGGTAACTCAAAGACATTACATAGTACATCCCATCAGGATTAATATTATGCTTGTGTGTGTGTGTGTGTTTTTTTTTTTTACATATTGCCATCTATTGTATATCTTGGAATAAAGATGCTGACAAAATTGTTATCCTGTAGGACACAGTTCCACACGGTACTACATCATCAAATTGATATGAATCATTGAACTATATATGTGGTGAAAGTGAACTATTTTATGTTTGAAAACACCTCAAATGCCTGTGTTTCTGACATGTAAATTTCATAATAAATAAGCTGGAAAAAAACCCCCATTTTTAGGCATTTTCTGCTCCATAATTACAGGACTTAGAAAATGTTCAACAGGATGTTAAGAGTTAAGAAATATGGAAAAGAAGGGGTGGGGTTAGGTGGGCATGATCAAAGGATATTTGATATTTCTAATCCTACTTCACAACAAAACTCTAATCTTTGGAAAGATAAGAATTTAGTAAATTGTAAGCTGTGTTATAAGCTGGTGCAAAAATGTGTGTCACGGTGTTTTCTCTAGCAAACAGACAGTGCAGCTACTTAAGAGCTCAGATTTCACTGCTGTAGTAAGTAATGCAGCAATACCAAAGTAAGAATGAAGAATTTATAGCCATGTAATGAAGAAGGAGGATTAGAATTAAGTGGTTAGAACAGAAGAATGGAAAACAGAGAGAAGTTAGACTATAGAAATATGATTTCAGATGATATAAGGGGGTAAGGATTCTTAATCAAATTACACACACATACCATGTGTGTGTGTGTGTATATATATATATATATATACATATACATACACACACGCATTAATGATAACAAAGAGAAGAAAAGCACTCAATACCAGAAGTAGAGTATAGATAATTCAGTCGACTGGAACCAAACTGGCTGAAACTATAAATTTCATCACATGTAAAATACGCCTGAATCCTCAGTTGGTTATATATATATATATATATATATATATATTATCATCATTGTTTTATGTCTGCTTTCCATGCTGGCATGGGTTGGACGTGTGATTTTGGCTCGAGTCAGTTCTTATTTGGAGTCAGGGGACCATGCCTTGCTCACACATTTCGTTTGGCTTGGTTTCTATGACTGGATGCCCTTCCTATCACCAACCACTTTACAGAGTGTACTGGATGCATTTATTGTAGCAGCAACACTAGAGAGGTTGTCGTATCAGCAACACAACTAAAGAGACCTTTCTATCCTACGTTGTCTCTGTTCGATCGCCAACCACTTTACAGAGTGTACTGGGTGTATTTTATCATGGCACCAACACTCGAGAGGATACCTTGTCTCCTGCAAGGCTAACGAGTCCTCTCTACATAGTCTTTGTTCTTCAAGGCAAACATGAACAAGGGGAGTGACGTACGAGAGGGTGACTGGAAGGGCATCCGACCGTAAAAATGCTGCCTCAAGAAATCTCCTTCCAACCCATGCTAGCATGGAAACACGGACGTAAAACGATGATGATGATGACACATACAACAGGCTTCTTACAGTCTGTCTACCAATTCCACTCACAAGGCATCGGTCAGCCCGAGGCTATAGTAGAAGACACTTGCCCAAGGTGCCACGCAGTGGGATAGAACCCAGAACCATGTGGTTACGAAGTGAACTTCTTAACCACACAGCCATGCCTGCACCTATGCACCTATTCTAAAAATCGGGTACACTCAGGATATATATATATATATATACGTCCAACCCATGCCAGCATGGAAAACGGACGTAAAACGATGATGATGATGATATACATATATATATATATATATATATATATATATGTATATATATATGTATGTATGTATATATATATATATATATATATGTATGTATATATATAT
>JAOPJM010002323.1:10666867-10677515 GCA_027124095.1 Muusoctopus leioderma | reverse complement strand
CTCAAATGTACTGGGGTCGATCTAATCGACTTCAAGGCGGTGCCCCAGCATGGCCCCAGTCCAATGACTGAAACAAGCAAAAGAGTAAAAGAGTAACATATATATATATATATATATATATATATTGGTGAATACCAACGAAGAGAAGCTTTTTCCATTCAAAGTGTTTTCGATACGATCGTTTTTCGTTGTTTATTTCGTATATTTCGTTTTTCATTTCGTGTTTCGTTTTTCGAAATGCGCTACTTGTACCCCAATTTGGCAACACTAGACTACTAAATACAGGCAGACGACATATTCAGAATGCAGTTAATACCAATGCAGAATGCGATTGGTCGGAATTTTATCCATATTTTTATATGCATACTTAGATACATAAATGATTTAAAGGAATGAGGAAACACATTTTTTTAAATGGGTTCTATAGGTGTGAGTGATATAGCGATAGAAGTAAAATAAGAAAAACAACATTTATATAATTCGTAAAACTATTTTTTGCTTAATTCTATCTATTGCGTTTAAATAATGACTTTTTGGATTCCCAGCATAAATTTCCTTATTCACATTTAAGATTTTAAAATTACAACATCAATTTTCGTTCATAGAAAATGCATATTACTCATTATGAAAATAAATTCCAATATTTATATGCATACACACATACGTAAAAAAGAAGTGAATACTAATACGCAATGCGATAGGTCAAAATTGTTTTTCCATCACCACCACCACCACTTAAATATTAACACGGTCGCTGTCTTTCTGTATTATAAAACAATTACCCCTACGACGAGTAAATAATCTTCATTATTAATAAATCTAATTTTTTTAAATGTTATCTGAAAAAGATTAATAGCCTATGACGTTTATTTTGAAAAAATGCGACCCTATGCAACATTTCTGCTACCTAGGTGCAAATCCGTGTCATGCAACTAGGAACATACATATATTGACTTATACACACACACACTCACACACACACACACACACACACATACGCACACACACACACAACACACACACACACACACATATATATACATATATATATATGTATATATATGTATATATGTATGAATGTTTGTATGTATGTGTATATATATATATATGTAAATGATTAAAGTACAATGGATATTTATAATATTTATTTCATATTACACATGTTTCGGCTAACAATAACAGGAAAACCTGGAATTGAAAACCTCGTCAGATATGATCAAATATATTCATAAATATGATAACTCTGAATTCAAATTTCAACGTTTTAGGCAAAGATGAAAAAGATAGAAAGATGGATAGATTGTAACTGATAGGAAAGCAAAAGTTATGATTAATTTCATAGAAATTTAAGTTATGATTAATTTAAAAAAAATTATATATATATATTTAAACAATGTAATCAGAATAGAACATTTTTTTCCGAAAAGAAAAACGTTAAATATCAATACATTTCTGTTTGATTAGGTACAAAGGGACTATAAAGATGAGTGATAAATAGGAAATGTGAAATTTAAATCTTCTCCCAAATCATTATCATAAATAGTAAAATAGCTTTAACGAATAATCAAATAAGTCTCATTGTCTTAATTCCCCAGCATCATACACACCTTTTACTGCACATCTTTTGTCAGATAATCATGCCTCAAATTGATCTTGTAATACCAGCCAAGTTATTTCTAGCTGCTTCACTATATTCGTCAATCTTTGCTAGCTGTTTGATTATAATTCATTTTTAAATATAAATTCTTGAACGTCAATAAATTACGTGAAATGTTTGCTTAGTCACAGTCTATAAATTGTTACATTAAGTAGAATTAAGTAGTGAGATAAAATTGGATACTAGTGTAATAATGTAATTTACTATTTAAGTTATTTACTGTAAATTATCAAACTGTTCATAAACTGGAATATTCAATGAAACATTTAGATTAATTGCATGTTGATCTTTTAATTGCCAGTGTAGAGGTGAAGTGGTCGATCGGATAAGGTATCACATTACTAGTTCATAGTTTGTTTGTACAAATATGCCATAATATAACAGACATTTCCATTAGGATGATTTCTACAAGAGGACAGTGTAATGTCAAATAAATTTAACTCAGTATATTACTGGTAAGTACCTTTATTTAGTCACTCGACCTACTAGAAATAGCAGCGAATCTCTTTTAAATCCCGCCCTACCGTATTTGATAAAAGAAAGGACATGTTAGATAATTTAGTCTGCGATGCACTTTGTCCGTAAAGACCGGATGGTCGCGACTAAGAACTGTAGTTAAACAACAACAGTTGGTATTTACTTTATCAATTTTGAATAAAATTATCAGGATGATTACATCATATATTAATACTACAACCCACTTTGCTTGTTTTGTTGTTCCACTGGGCGGAACACCTTATTTTATTTGTTTCATTTCGCATGCGAAAAGCTATTAACCTCACCCAAATAGATTTTTGTCTCTTACATTCCCAACAATGAAATACATGAAATACCAGAAATAGGTATCCCTGTATTACAAGCAGTACACTTTAATTCTTCTGAAGGTTTTTGTCGTGTTTCTAGACATAACACTTTGTTCCACAAGCCTCACTTCTTCTAGTTCTCACCAATGAATATAATCATAAGTTACACATACTCATTTGGGCGTCTTCCTACATGCCATATGATGATTCAATGAGAGCTGATCTGGGACTGCACAGCAAAGACAGCCACTTCCATTTCTTGTGAATGGTTCATGTATAATAAGCATTTTCAATGTCAGTATATTTAATTAGTAAATTCCGTCTAACTAGAGAAGAACAGGGAACCATTACCGTGGCTAGGTTTGAATGCAGTACAACAGAATACTCCACACAAATAAAGTAACAATCCAGTGCTTCACAATTTTACTACTTTTGTTATCCTCTCTCGATATATTTATATAAATAACAACTCAACATATAAGTTCTCTTGAACTGCTAGAAATACCAGCCAATTCCCCCTCATATCACACCTTACCACCTTAAAAGAACTGGAAGGACACATTGTAGAATGCAATCAAGGATACACTATGCCTAATAAACAAATGATGGCGTGGTCACGGCTGCAATATCATTTAGTATACATCTGCTCAGGTAGGGCTGAGTTGGGCTTAAACCACAACGACAACAATAACAACATCAACTCCATTGAGTAGACAATATTTTCAACGAAATAACCATATTGTTACGTATCGTTTATTGAATATTTCAATGCGCATATATATATGTATGTATGTGTGTATACCTCTAACTGAAATGTCTCATTAAATATAATTTATTATAAAATGTAATCCATAATGTCACTTTAAAAAGAAGCCACTTCAATCCAACCTGCAGCACTTATTTCATTATCTCCGTACCCTTTTTATCCCCCTGAAATGATGTCTTCTCTGGTTAATTTGTACGAAGCATCTAATGACCATGTCAGCAGAAAACCTTGTAAGATGCCAACTAAATTTATATAAATATTCAACAATTCTATTAAATGCTTAATTATAAAGCGGTGCTGACCATATATGTATGTAATAAAATAATGAATATGGTTATTTCTAATGTTTTCAACATCAGAATGGTGATTATCAAAACATATCAGGGGTTAGCTAACATTTTTCTCGTTTCACCTAGCTCCGTATAGAATATATATTTTCCTGAATTACCATACGACAAATAGATTTAGGGGTTTGGTTTTAACATCAAAAGTCTTTGAGTGCCTAACTCATTACCCGGGGTATAGGAAAGTTTTGTCTTTAGACATTTGAAACTGCTATACTAATTTAGGCAAATGAGCAGATGCAAGATGACCACCTCATAATTGGCAGGAAGAAGTGCTCACCACATAGATTTTAACAGTAATGTAAACAAGCGCTGCACATAATTATTTTCATACTAAAATATCAAGCGTACAGAGTGCGCTTCGTTCTTACACATGTACACTAGAAGATACACACTCAATAATGTTGAAAACAATAATATGAATAAAAAAATGAACAATACGAACAGGAACGACAACACCAACAACAACAACATCAACTTTCCATCATTTTGTAAGGTTGTGGGACAAAAGGAGCGAATCGACTAGAGCCTGGTCAAGGTAAAGGAACAGGAATGCACAAGGTGTGTAACAAAATCAAGTGGCTCTTTGCCCGTCGAATTTATCCAGGAAAGGGTGATGTGGAAGGTATCATGTCCCTGTTTTTCTAAAACTGTGGGTATTCCATATGCCTACGAAAGAAGAGCTGAAAGAGGACGTCACCAATGCATGGAAGGACGTATTTCCATCTATCCGGTCACGGCAAATGTGAGCGTGTGTCTGGTTTTTATGATCAAGGAAAGGGTGAGGAAACAGGTTGAGCTGGTGCACCTAGCACTTGCCCACAGCTTGGTGCCATAGTACATTGTTCTCAGGAAGACTAGGATCTCGGCCGACCAGTGATATTGGCACGGACGTCGACTCTTGGCTTGTAGTGTCACTTATGCGCTTAGTATGGACATAGGGTGAGCACGGTATTGACCTACAACAACATGTGGCTGGGTATGGTCTGTAAAGACATCCAGGTCCTAAGACCCCTGAAGACCACAAATCTTTCTCAGAGCTTTAGCCTTTTGAGGAAGCGGAGAGAAAGTAAAAAATGATTGCAGTGAAAGGAAACAGGTCCAGCTGCGACATGTGTGGTAGTGGGCGCCACTTGAGAGTGTTCTAACCAGAAGAAGATGAAGCACAGGAGAAAAAGAGAGGAGTGGATGGCAACAGAGAAAGAAACAACAGCAGGGTTTCATAGCTGAAGATCATAGCTGCTGCTACTTCTGTATCCAGATCACCACCAGTCCCAACCCTTAGAATAGACAATGCGGAAGCAAAGGAATTCACATCGTCCTTAATTCGCCCAACACCAGGGCCGACAACGACCGAAACTTTGAGTGTTTTCATCCTCCAATAGATGACCAGTCAGAGTCTACGAGCAGTAGTACCAGCACATAGTTTGGCAACAATTGGGAATAAATGGAGACTAGAGAAATGTGGAAACATTATAAGAAAATAATGTGGTACAAAAAAGAGTGAGCCCAGACGCTGGCATTCTCTCACAAAGAAACGTCCACCTACACGGAATGTCCTAATAACTATACGTTGATGCCTAAGGAGAGCTCTAGATTACTAATCTAATGCTGGAGCGAAAAGAGAAAGAATCATATACTGTGCTGATTCAGGAAAAGATGGGGGGGGGGGGGCAGTGCCATGCAACCCTAAATGATAGATAATTGATAAAGACGACGTTAAGAGTATTTTGACAGCTGTAATATCACGCCCCAGAGCATCTCTGGCTTTTCGTTATGACCGAATTTACTCAGGGGCAATTTTGGAGAACCCAGTTAGCGGAAGCTAATCGGCGCGGAAGCTGGTCAGTGTCGTTGAATGTCCTAATCATATCTAGGTGGTGGCCTGTCATCCCTGTGCATGTGGTTTTCCCTTATTTGTATTTATTTCTATTGTTCGTGAAAAGATGTTTAAACTCTCGTAATATTTTGTATTATGTTCTCTTGTTTATCAAATATATGTACAGGCTTACACGTTTGTAACCACTTTGCATGACACGTATTGTATTGTAAGTATGGGCACTTGTGGCTAATAGAGAAAATATTATTTTTATTATTATCATTATGATAAATAATAATAATAATGTGTTATGTTTGAAAGTAAGCTTTCAGCAAAAGAAGTAGACAGATCAACTATAATAACTACGTTACTTAAAAATCTGAAAGTATTTTTAAATGTATATATATTTTACTGTTTATTTTTCACTCCTTCTATTAGCAAGATTTCCAGCTTATTTGTTTATTTATGTATTTGCTGTTTTTTTTCTGTCTTCTACTTCAATGTCAAGTTAAGTTGTAGTAGTGTAGCAGAATTGTTGACACAAACAGAAAGTTGTCTTTGAAATATTTGAAATAACTTTCAGTAATGCATGTGTTTTTAGCTTTACCATATCTGATCTGATGCCATTATGAATTGTATTATTCTTGCTGTTTCTTCCCCTCCAACACAATGCATTTCCCCCTTAACTCCATTTAACAATTCTGTCACTACCACTGTTATCACATTTTGTCTTCACTAGTACCACCACCATAACCATGGTTGCTACAGCTGCAAGGAATAGCAACCAAATCATCAGCAAATTACACCGCATCGTCTTAAAAATATAGAACACATTAGATAATGTAATGCTGGAAACAAAACGTCGGAGAAAAAACGGGATAGTCATGGTTGGAATACATTTGATCATAGGTCTACTCGCTCAGGGCTAAACAACAATAATAATAAACTTAACACAAGCTAAAGAGGACACCTCAAAATTGTCACTCGATCTACTAGAAAGCGCAACTAAATCTCCCTCAAATCATACCCTACTGTCTTAAAGGTGAAGACACATTGGATAATGCATATTCCAAGTTCACTGTGTCTGCTGAAGAATGGATGGAGTTGTCATAGTTGGAACGCATTTGATCATAGCTCTGATCACGTGTGACTGACGACTTGGGGCTAAACAACAACAACAACAAGCAATACCGTAACAATTATTTCATGATTAGTACCATTATCATAAATAAAACAGCATCATTAATGCCACTACTATAATACTAATGCCAGTATCACATTTGCTCTTTCTAGCACCATTACTACCACTACTATGAGAGCCTCTATGTAGTAGATCAACTTGCTAGAAATAGTAGCCAAATCTTCCTCAAAACATAATGTGCCACATTAAGTAAGGAAAGAACACAATATATAATATAGTTCTGTATACACTTAACATGATGGGAGGATGGTCACGGCTGGAATACCTTTCATCATAGGTTTGCACGATGGCGTTTAACCTGGGAATAAAGAAAAACAGAAGAACAACAACAACAAAAACACCACCATTTACACCATAACTATTTCGAACGACCCAATGAGGGAACCTCAACGAAATAAAGGACATATTCGAGAGTGTAGTTCTAGGTTTACCAAAGCAATTGGACGGTCACTTCTGGAATGTGTTTGATTAAAAAACTTTGATTACATCTCGATCGAAGCTAACTTCTGGACAAAACAACAGTAATAACAAAAACTATATCTGACATAAGTAGCATGCTTCTACCAACACTAATACCACTATTTCCAGCATTATTTCTCACGACCAATATTCTCTCCAGTATATTATGATTAACTCTTAACACCCTGTTGTAAATTGTAATGATTGAGCAGAAAATATCTAAAAACAGTTCATTTGCAGTTTATTTATTATCAAATTTACAGATAAGAAACACAGGTCTTTGAAGTATTTTCACGCAAAAATAGTTCACTTTGAAAAATATATATAGTTGAATGTTTCATATATATTTGATGATGTGATACCGTGTGGAACTGGGTCCTACAGGATATTATGATTAAAGTAGTTTTGCGGCAATGGGGTCAGACTAGGTGCTACTATTTTATTCTCCTTCACTAGTTTCAGTCATTAGACTGCAGTGATGTTGGGACACCACCTTCACTATTGTCATTATAATTAATGTTATTTATTGAATGGTTAAAGTTTACCATAGTTAAGTTCTTTGTACAGAGTTACCTTTCTTGACTTAAGTACGACACAAATTAACACACACACACACACACGCACACACACACACACATACACACACACACACATACACACACACACACACACACACAAACACACAGACAGACACACACACACATATCTCTATATATATCTATATATATATAAACGTGAATGTTTGTCTGTTCGTCTTGCAACAACGTCGCCATTTCTGAACGAATCTTTACCAAATTTGTCATGGACACCTATTGTACCCTAGAAAATTTCGTGTACAACGAAATCCGGATTCTTACCTTGGAATACACATTTTCCGCTTAAAATATGAAATTTCCACAAAAGAGATGGGGAAAGACAAGAAGTTGCACTTGAGTATAAGGGGGAAAGTAAGAAACAAAATTATTATTGTCGGTGAAGTAGGAGGTAGTCATTTTTTAAAGTAGTTTTGAAGAAGGTGAGAGAGAGAGAAATAAAAATATAGGTTGTTCTTTCTCTCTCCTCGCTTATAAATTATTCCATCTTCAGTCCTGTTATCTCCATGATGCTATCAAGCCAGTTTTTTTCTAGGTCTTCCTCATGGCTTTTTCCAGAGACTTTCCTAGCGATCAACAATTATTGTGAAACATCTACCATTTTGACATGCCCAAAATATCTGTTTTCGCTTGTCTAGCTCTTTTATAAGTTTACACTCAATTTCAATTTGGTCCAACACATTCTGATTTGTCTTCTTTTTTCTGTCTCGCTAATGCTTATATAACACCAAACTTGGAAAATCTCTATTTCTTTCTGTCAGCTTACGATTCATACGTTGCCATAGGAAATATCAAAGAGTGCAACAATTTCAACTTGGTCTTTTTACTTATTGATGGATTTTTTCTAAATGCAGTTTAACGAGATAACAGCAGATTTTATTGTTGCAATTCTTCTTTTTATATCTTTGTTGTCATCACATTGATCTATGATAATACTTCTGAAATAGTAAAACTCATTCACTACTTTGACAGTTTTATCAATTATTATAGAATTATATTAATCATATATTCCTGAGATAATCATTAATTCAATTTTGTCAACATTAATGAATAAACCATTTTCTTCACATTTTTCTTCTTGTTCTTTATCAAAATTCCCAATTCTTCTAAGCTACCAGCAATAAGGACAGCATCATCAGTATATCTGAGATTGGTGACCATTCTGTTACTGGTTTTAACTGCAACTTCAAAACCTAGTACCACCTTCTGCATAGATGTTAAAACGAGAAAGAGAAAGGATACACCCTTGCCGTACCCTAACTGCTCAATCTTAAATTACTCATTAATTTTGAGAGTTGCCACTTGCTGAGAATAAAGACATTTTTATAATTCTATAAAGTGTTGAGGGAATCTGATTTCTGCCATCACTGACCATAATTTGTCATGAATAACTGTGCCAAAAGCTTTTTGATAGTCAATAAAAGTAATAAATAATTCTTCATCATGCTCTGTAGATTTCGGAATAATCAACTTTAGGTTCAGAATAGCATCCCTCCTTCCTTTTCCAGTTCTAAAACCGACTTGTTCCTCTGATATTTCTATTGTTATATTTGACTTTAATTCTATCAGCAATGATCTTAAGTAGGATTTTACTAGCAAGATTTATCAGCGCAGTTGTTCTGTTGTCTTTACATTGCATTATGTTTTTTGGCAATGGGTTGAAAATTAATTTAGTCCAATCATTTGGGCCATAAAATTGAGTTAGATATTTTTGTGTACAGACAGTGTAACAACTTGACCGAGGCTTTTCACCATTTTTCCAAAATTCTGCTGCTATATCATCTGTACCAGGGCTTTTGTTGTTTTACAGATTTTTGATGACTTTTTTTTTTTACTTCAGACATTAGTCGTGGATAATTCTCTTTCTGTAACACTATTTTGACTGATAATTTTTGATTACTTTTCGTTTGATTAACATATTTTGTCTTCTTGTATAAGTTGTATTCTGTCCATATTACGTTTATATTTTTCCTTTCAAAAAGTATATTACCATTTTTATCTTTTATAACATCATTTCTTGGTGCATATTTTCTTGTTATTTGCTTTCCTGCTTTGTAAAGATCTTTCGTAGTGTTTGTTATTGAATTTATTTCAGTCTCATCACAAATTTTGTTGATGTCTTCTTTCTCTGTATGTATTACATATTCATTTAATTTATAATCAATATTTTTATAAATAGTAGTTAGTAATAGTATTTTTGTTTTTGTTTCTTTTCATGGGAGTGAGTTTGAACGGTTGGAAACATTGTTCGCTATGTATATATAAATTGTCTCAAAGTATGTTTGAAATATCTGCCTATACTATACCTCTATTAATATTAGATTCTTGCTAAGTTGATGTACTGAAAAAAATCATATATTTGTACACACACACACACACACACACACACACACACGCACACGCAGACGCACACGCGCACGCATGCACATATGATATACATATATGCAAATGTATATAAAACTGAACTAGATGCGGGGAATATATGCAATCATTAAGTATGGGGAATTGGTGTTATTCCATTGAGACACACGGTTAAGACTAGATCCGTAGACTCGTATACAAACTGATTCAGTTTCCTGTCTTAGCATTGAATAATAAGGATGTGTAAATAAGATATCCACACTGAGTTTATTAATTGAACAATCGTGTTTATCTAGTGCATTTTAGTATAATATGGATGTAATACTTTTTTTCGTTATACCTGTTCCAATGCTCACCGAACCTTTCCCTTACATTCCGAGCTGTCTCTCCTACGTACGTGTTTGGGTAGGATCCTTCTTGGCCCCTTATATCGGATACTATATTTCTTAATTTGCAGTTTATATGTGGGTTTATGGTATACACCTTGAATTCCTTCTAGGTGTGCCTGTCAAAAAGATAGGAGTTACAGATGATCGATCAGTTAGATCTACTTGCTTTAGACTTAAATTGCTAAAAACAGGGCCTTCACATGTTTAAATATTATTTAAACATGTTAGAATTAACCTTAGGTATATTTATTTTCAA
>JAOPJM010002323.1:10622905-10633371 GCA_027124095.1 Muusoctopus leioderma | reverse complement strand
TAGATATACATATACATATATATATAGATATACATATATATATATATATAGATATACATATATATAGAGATATACATATACATATATATATAGATATACATATATATATAGATATATATATACATATATATATAGATATATTTGTCCCGTTGAAACAAACAACATTCATATGAACGTTTTGGATAATGTTTTGGTGGTCTCTGCATATTGAGTCATGGCAGGGTTTTTATATCTTATATAACATTCCGGTTATATAAAATAATATTCATAAAGGTTTATTCCATTTTCAGCTCCAAGTCCAGAAATTTAAAGTGTTGCATAGTATTTCATCTTACCAAATTTTATTTCATTTAGTGTTGCAATCAGTTAGTTAAACAATATTATGCTAAACGAAATGTAGTTCTATAGTCAAACACCTTTCAGTATTTTGTGACTTCAAATACAACAACGACTAACTTTTGTCTATTTTCTCTTCCTGGCCTGTGAAGTAATTACCTGAAGCGTATCAGTGACAGATCAATCTAGCATATTCCTTCCTCTAAAAGTACAAACTTATTCCAAATCAAAGGTTGATTTTTTTTGTATGTTAAAACGATTTATTTTTAAATGGAAACAAAATGAATGTACCTACGTAGTCGTTTACACTAAGCTATTCGAAGTAGAAGCGGTTTGACGGAGGTTGAATTCAACTAATTTCAAACAGTTAACATTATTTATAACAGTGTCATATCAATGTATATCCATGACATATGAAACAAAACAGTTATAGAATAACCATTCGTCTGTTCGGAAGTAATAAAACCAATTCATTCTAGGAGTTGAACTTGAATTAAGTAAAAATGCTATCACACCTTCTGATA
This sequence comes from Muusoctopus leioderma, assembly GCA_027124095.1. NCBI lineage: Eukaryota > Metazoa > Mollusca > Cephalopoda > Octopoda > Octopodidae > Muusoctopus > Muusoctopus leioderma. The sequence goes on along the minus strand of JAOPJM010002323.1, from coordinate 10,632,511 downwards.
GGTATTCAGATAAGTAGCAAACATAAACAGGAGATACAACTAATACCCCCTTTCCCTTCATTTCTGAGTAAATTGTGTGCAATTTTATTCATAGTGACATGGTTATCTACATTATATTGCATAATGTATCACCGTGATAATGTGGTTACATAAGTCCGGGAATGGACATTGTAATTAATCAAGTACATAGTCACTGAACAATTTCAACTATATTGTTGAATGTAAAGATTAATTACAGATCAATTTCGGACCAAATGCATATTATTATTGAACTACATATCTTGCAGTTGTGTGTAAAAGACGTTTAAGCTAATTTGTCATTTAAAATGTGGTGACAGCATTCTACACATAGGAAAATGTCAACAAATGTGTGTACGGATGCGCTTACGAATAAATAATAGATGTTAGTTTAATGCAGCTCGTAAGTTGTCGTCGGATATCAGAAACAGAAGAAATAGAACTTGATATATGTATTAATGTTCTTATTGATTAGCATTTCAGAGGACCGGCACTGAAAACAATTCGAAAGACCGTACTCACGACCTGTGGTGTCGAAATTACAAATATCTAATTATCTGGTGCCCATTAGACCTCCCAGCTAATCAATGCTAGATGTGAGAAAATTGCTATTAAACGTAATGCTTAGGTATCATTACCATGGACCACTTCTGCGTATAAATATTAACTACTGTAATTGTTAACGGTCTGTCAATTTCTGATTTTCAAGCGGAATTAAAAATACCTCGTTAACTGTTGATGGCTGGTGAGGAGCAGTTAACTTTTTCAAATTGGCACATATGAAACACTTTATAAACACAAAGGGGTTTTCTCATTCATCATCATTATGTACAGGCAAAACTTTGATTATGGGTTCCGATTTTAAGACTTGAACTTTTAATACGAACTATGATACATCACCTATCACTGATAATTGATTAGGGATCAAACATCGTGGATCCTAACACCGTACATGTTAATAACTATAATTATTGGTACGTGAAATAGAAGCTGTCAGCATTACTATAATCATTGCATTTCATTCTAATTTCTATTTCCAGGACAACGTCAGTAAAAGCCATTAAAATCGAAACACTAAAGTGTTGAATAACATTTATTCTGTTCAAAGATACTTCTTAACTCTGGCAGCAAACCTTGCACTCGCATCGAGCATCGATTGAGTAATTGCCACAATACAACTTTATTGATGCTTATGATATTTTCGCCGATATTCAAATCCGTAAAACATAGAAAAAGGACGGTGGCTAAACACCTAACTACACTAATTAAACCTTTTTTCATGTTAGTCTGACATATATATCGTCAATGTTATATACAACGATTTTTTAAAAAAAAGCTAAGATAAAAATATATATTTAACATTTCATAGTTAATTTGATTAGACGAGAAATAGATAGATGCTTTAAATGATTTACTATTAACTCAGTTTATACGGATTTCAAATCATGTATATGTCACTAATCCGTTTCAGTTTTTCAAAATCGATAGCATAGGAAATGAAGTCGAGTAATCAATTACGTTCACTAGTAACATATAGCTTTGAGACAATCTACGAAAATAGTATTAAATGAATTGTTGAATATCAAGGTCGTTGATATAGCTCAGACAAGAAAACCTATACTCTGGTGTCCGCTGGTACAGAAGATTATTCTGTTGTCTATAGTGTTGACCAAATAAGAACTGATAGATGTCCTGCTATATGGTGCTTGTCTATTGTATTATATGAACGGATTCGACTCCAAAACTACAAACCAACGAATCATCTCGTAGATTTAAGATTATCAAGTGTTTAGTGCTGTGTTTCTCCCCCCACTGTAGATACCTACTTAAGGATCTAACATAATACAATTTAATTTATAGTTCTACAGTTGCTAAAATTTATGTAATCATACATAACTAATCCACAATACTATTCTGCTACGGTCTACGTAAGTAACGCTTTAAACAAACACTGTTTACTATGGAATGAAATCGGAAACATAATCTGTTATCGATACAAAATTAATATTATTTATATTTTTCTTTAGACAATTGACTAATAAATAAATATCTTAAATTGAGTGAAATATACCTTCCTTCCAAAGTCACGAATAACATCATCACCAGGAATAGTAAGCTCCCAACCTTCTACCACCTTATTAACACACATAAACCTGGACCCAATCTTAAAATAAGACCCATCGTTTCTAGCATCAACAGACCTTTATACACACCTCCTAAACATCTTCTGCGCTCTTTCCCTGTTCATGTGAAAAGGCCGGAAAAGTCATCCAGAGGCTCCATCGACTCCAGCCGGATATACGCAAACACAGTAGGTATGCTTTCAGTCTCGATGTAGTTTCTCTCAACACTTCTGTACCAGTCCTCGCTGCTGTTGACCTTATAACAGATCATACTATCTCTTCTAACCTCCACTGCTACGGTCTAACCGCCTACAGACATCCACCAACTACTCCCCATCATTGTTACGAACACGTACTTTAATTTCAAACAACGCAACTTCAACAAACCTCCCGACTACCAATGGGGTCCAGTCTCTCGGGTCTGCTTGCCATAACATACATGAATGTTTTGGAAAGCCGAGCGCTCAACCTCTACTGTTCCTACTCCTTCTTCTCAAGGTACGTCGATGACAAACTTATTCTCACACACTCCCGCACAGAAGCTAACTCTATCTTCGATACATTCAACAATATTGACAAACACATAGATTTCACTATTGAACACCCCGATGAATCAAGAACTCTCCATCCACTTGACTTTGCACTTAACATTTCAGAAGATGGAGATATCATCACACGATTCTATCGGAAAACTGCATGCCGAGACCTTTTCGTACACTTCAAGTCTGCTCTCCCCCACAATGCCAAGCACAATTACATACAAAATGAATTTACCCGTATTCATACAGATGTAGCTAAACGATTGATCGAGACATTTACACAACACATTTCCAAAAAACACTGAAGCTTATTGTATGTGCTAAATGAGCGGATACAATTATAACATGAATTCCACTCATACCAACATATGTGTCATTTCGATTTGGAAGACTTCTGTTTCCAGTACGTCAAAGCTTTGCCATGTCAATTAATAAATCCCAAAAACCAACAATAAAAGTTGCTGGACTACTCCTGAAGAATTTGCTTTGCTTGTGTAGGATGATCACGAGATGGAAGACCTCCAAAGCTGTATATTTATGCCACTACTTGTAAAATAAAACACATAGTATATCTCGAGTTGTAGACAAGACAGTGTTCAGAATTCAGAAGGCTATGATGAGTATAGATCTAATATTTTATAAGATGTGGCTTATCTTAACTCTTAATATGATTCCTTTATCATTGCATATATTGGCTCACGGTGCAATACACACAACAACCACCACAACGAAAACTGCTTCCTGCAACTACCGCATCTTAGTGAGACCATCCCAGGATCAAACATTCCAGAATAAAACTTTCTAAAGTATTATGTATTACATTGTTCTCTATTAACTTCCAAAAAACCTTTAGTTTACAAAATAACCATGAAATTACCACGACTAATGCTAATTATTATAATTACAATGGAGAGATCAGAAACACCACGACGATATGAAACATATAAGAGCTGGATATATCACTACTGTCCACTCCTGTAAAGTCATTTAATGCATACATTAACTCATGCATACATTAACTCATGCATACATAAGTTCTAAATTTTAATAAAGTTTATCGAACATATTTACAAATATGTCAACAAGGCCTATGACGCTATGTTGTAGGCAAAACTGACATAAGTCTTGACAGTGCCATTGAAAGAGTTTATGAATTACACTCTAGTCAACATGAATGCTTCTTTGTAAGACTTTTTCTCCATGAAGTGTGAGGTCAGATTTCATTTCCAGATCTTCGGATAGCTAATGATGAGGTGTGCACCATCAACAGAGAGGCATGCTTTAGACTTGGATTCCAGAAGAATTATGCACAGTGGGATGCAACATTGCCAGAAACTTATACATATCAAGCAGCCAAGTGTTGGATAGTCCTTATCGTAAATACTGTTAAAATATTGTGAATCATCCCACCTGCCTGAGCTTTGGCTCAAACATCATGATGATCTTGCCAACATTTTCATTAACACTCTCAATGAATATATCCCGTCATGGAAATAGTATACACAGATGAATTCCGCAATGTAGTCTTCATCGGCATTGAGAATAATCTGAAGTATATAAATTGCCAAGAAGTTAAAAAATAATGCCTCCTTCAACCACCTAACCATAGTGAAGTTAATAATGTATCCCCAGAAGGTTTGTGAGAGACATCGTAAAAATGTAGACATCTTAAAACCATATATCAATGACAAAGAAACATAACTCACTTCAGAACAGAGGACACTTTATTGTGCTATTGTTGACAGGGTTCGGAACGAAAAGCTGGAATTTGCTACGTTGATGCTCCTAGTGGAACCTGAAAGGATTCCTGACGAGTCTAACTCTTGCTAAAGTCCGTCAACATAAAATCATAGCTATTATTGTTGCTTATTCAGGAACTGCTGCCCCACTCTTTACAGGCGTCCCTACATTATTGTTTAAGTTCATCTTGGACTTTCACACAAATGATGCATCTGTTTTCAATATTTCCGAGAATTCGGAAACAGAATGAGTTCTTAAGAGATGCCAGATGATTTTCAGGGATGAATACTCAATGTCACAAAAGAGAGCTCTGGAGAGCCCGGACAGCGCATGGCAGGACTCGCTTGACAGTAAGGCCCAAATAGGATGAGTAGCAGAAGTATTGTCAGATGACTTCCGTCAGACGCTGCTAGTGATATCAAAGGAACAAAAGCATATGAAATGTGTTATTGTTTGGAATCACAATCACTTTGGACTAAAGTTAAAGTCGTTAAACTGTCTACAAACTTTAGTGTCCAATATTTTATATGAAAGATAACTTTTCAAGAGAAATCCAAGTGTTCTATTAAACAGAATAGTCCGATAAAATGCATTGTGGTGTTCGCTCTGTTTCACTGCAATCAGTTTTATTCCCGCCTTGGTCAAATTTGTATTGCATCGTTTCAGGCTAAGCAAGTAAAGTAACAGTGTATTGGTGGAATCGTTAGAGCGTCAGTCGAGATGCCTTGTGATATTTGTTCTGGCGTTTACGTTTTGAGTTCTAATGTCGCTGTGTCCGACATGTGTAATGGATGTCACCTCAAGCTCGATTTAACAACATCCATTGAACCTGGGTGCCTTTAGCACATTCTAATCTATTGCAACTATTCCGTGCTGGTCTGCGGTCTAAGGCAACTTCCTCCCTCTCTCCCAGCAGTATCGGAGACCCTGAAATATTATTCCATGAGAAAACTGAAATTCTGTTTCGGTTATAGATAGGTAAATAGTATACACAATTTTATTGAAATACAATTTTACTTCATGAAATTATTTCAACTGCATATTTTTGCATTCCTACTCCACAATTTTGATTTTTTAAATATATTTCTGTTTTATCAATTTAAAACTGAAAATTTAGAACAGATAAATCTGTTGCTGGGAATATATTTCCTTGTTTAAATATTACGGGAGGGACGTATTCAGTTATGTCCCCCCCCCCAGTACCAGCAAAGTACTGAATTCTAAATAATCGACTATACCCGTCCCACATAGTCGTGGCTCTGTGTCTATGGAAGAAATCCATATTGCAGGAAGACAAATAGCTTTTAGACGAAGCAAACAGGAATAACTATAATAAAAACGTTTCATTCCTTCCTTCTATTGTATTCCTCTTAAGATCGAATAAAGCACATAGTGCATTTTTGAATTCCAGATACCAGCTTAATTGACATTGTGTGACATATCTACATGGATATTTTGAACAGAATATCAATAGCACATTACAATGTGCTCCATGTAACTCTATATATGAGCGAAAAGCAGTGGTGGAAAAGAAAGAGAAGAGTGTATAATAGAGATTGCAAGAATATATATATACAGATAGATAGATAGATACACATACGAATATATATACATACATATATATATATATATATATTTATATATATATATTTATGTGTGTGTGTGTGAGTATGTGTGTTTGTCTGTGTGTGTGTGTGTATAAACATGCATATATATACATGCATACATATATATATATATTTTTTTTTAAAAAATATATATATACAGGGAGAGAGGGGAAGGGAGAAAGATTGTCATTACACATGAGAATGTGATGAAAATTGTCATTTAACAAACATAACATGATAAAGAGAAAAGCGGGTGCAAACAGGATGTACAAGGGGACGTGTGGCTATTATAATGATGATATTGTTGGTGTGGACGATGATGATTATAATGATGATGATGATGATGATGATGATGATGATGATGATGATGATGATGATGATGACGACGACAATGACGATGACGATGACGACGTCGATGATGATGATGATTATAATGATGATAATGATGGTAACGATGATATAGATAGTGAGATAACACAATGTGTGTTGAAATTGAGTACTATAAAACGGGAAGAGTGAAGCATTAGCTAGGAAAAGTATAAGCTAAAAAGATATTAGATGCACTCACACATAGACATGTTCACACTGACTCTCACACACACACACACACACACACACACACACACGCACACACACACACACACGCATGCACGCACACACATACAGACACACACACACACACACACATAGCGTCGAAAGCGTGGACGCAATAGAGACTACTTCTCTGATATATTTGCTAATGAAACCTGTCAGATAACACTATACACTATAAACATGTCCTGTTTCAATTGGCCAGTTTGCGATATACAATATTTTTGAATAATGCATGAAGAATGACTTCTCTTCTGCTAATATTACAATTCCCATTGATGCAGATATTTTACAGTGCTGTCTATATGAACAATTGCAGTGTTCACAGTTGGTCTACATAACTTTATAATAACTATATTGTAATACATATGTTTAGGGAATGCTATACGAAGTAATATTATTATGGTTTTTCTCTTTTTGAAACAATCCTATTACGGCTAGGAGACGTATTTATTACTCTGTGAGAAAACATTTCTACCACAAATAAATATTATCTTGTGTTTAAGAATGAAAGTAAACAATGTATGCAGTGTTGTAAATTACGGTTTGCCCATCATTCATAGGTTTAATCTTCGGAAGTTTACGTAAGCAAAAACGATGCATTTCATTTAGTTGCTTCCTACATGTCTTTATCTCCACAAAACTACAATATATGTAGGAAATTAGCTATATTTTTCTGTTTGGTTTCATAATCAATAAAACACTCTTATGGCTCATATACATATATGTATATGTGTGTGTGTGTATATATTTTATATGTGGTGCGTGTGTGCGTGTGCGTTTATTGTAAATATTTGAGCTTTTCAACGAAATCATATGAGTACTAAGACGTTTGTGCTAAAAGTCCGTAAGAAGGCTATTCATAGGTTAGGATTACAAACCAATATCTAAACATTGTGTACACTAAGCTTTAATATGAATACACTTTATTTGGAGAAACATATAAGTTGTACTTTTGATTTAAATGTTAACTGAATATACATGTTATTTCTTTATTTGGATAACGTAAACGTGTCCAAGACATTGTTGGTTGTCTTGCGAGATTGGTAGAGGAAAGGTGGGAAATACCACTACTCATGTGTTATTCTCAGCATAGGGTCCTTGTGTGAATATTCTTCGAAGCAGTGATCTTCGCAGAAAGTAGGCAAGTACCAGATGGTGGTGTTAAAATGAAATACGGATCAGGTCTATCAACCAATAATAAATGCAATCCATCCGATGAGCAACAGCAATGTAATTCTACTCAGTGTCACTCACAAGGCATAAATCGACCAATGACTATGTTAAAAGACACTGCCGAAGGTACCGCGCACAGACATCAAGCCCAGACGCACGTGATTGCGAAACAAAGTCTTTAACCACATAGCTATGCATGCGATTCGAAGTGATGTTCACTGCATTGCACACATAATTATATGCTTTTCTGAAGTACACATATTTGGCGATAGGTCAAAATAACTTTAGATTTTGTTTTCACAATTATGGCGTGGTGCCAAGTTATGTGCAACGTTTATATACAGTTAATAAAACTATGACGCTTTTGTAAAATTCACCGTTATCCGAAATTAAGATGGTATCAATATGTTTTTCTTTCTCTTTATTTCCTTTTCATAATATAGTACCATTCAGTGATCGTGATAGAATGAACAGGTGTTTGGCGTAGAGAATTTGTGAACAGACTTTTAGTGAGACATTTACATATTCTAGGCACTTTCGATCGTGACTTTGTGCATCCAGATGTATTATCAAACATTTCTGGAATTAAAAGTGGTTCTGTTTTCTAACCTAAAGCTACAGATAATGCTAATATAAATCATTTTACGTTGTTTATTTTAAGGAATTAATTACAGATTTGATGTGCGTTGACTGGAATTTCTCTTTTCTGGGGTATCACGGCCGTTTGTTACATCAAGTTTCGTATTGATACCAAATGAGATTCTTTCAATATTATTTCCCACGTTGTAGATGGACATTTTCTACCCTCGATAAAGTCTTCATTTTATCTATGCATTGGCTGCGCCAGTGACTCCTTACAATACACCCCGAACACATCAAATATGGCCTCCTCTAATGATAATATACTTGTTTTTTTTTCATAATACATCTGGGTATTTTCATGTTGACAACATGTACTTTACTGCATTTTCCCTGAATTTAACAAGAACGTCTATTTAGCTGCTTGGAAGACAGGTACGCTTTCAAATTGGCTTAATTATGTTGACGTGAAATTCATCACGGCAAAGGCTAACATCAAGTCGAATTCGATGAAAATATCATATAATATATTTCGAAGGGTATGATACAACATACACTCACATAATACAAATAAAAGTAAATCGTTGGTTTCAATGAAGAGTGTTCCTCTTGTTATATCAACTGAACTACCTATTCAACAATTTATTGAAAACGTGACTGACCATTCCAGAAATATTAGTACCGGTACACGTATTCCATTGGCAGTATCATTCGGACACAGTGTCTAACAACGCTGGCTTCTGAAATACAGTTACAGTACATCCGAAGGTATTCCATACTGTTTCTGTCTACCCTTATTTACTTAGAAGTATTGGTTCAAACCGAGGCTATGACAAAATACACCTGCCCAAGACGTCACGTAGTGGGATCACATTTGGGACCACAGGACCACGAAGTGATCGTTTCAACCGCACATCTCATGTTTTTTACTCTCACGTAATGAACATGTCATAATTGCATATGACATTTCATTACATTGTTTACTACAATATGCTTTATCATATTATGTGGCCTTATGTAGGAGTAATGGTTAATTAATGACATATTTTCAGACTACAAATGAATATGATACAAATTATGCCAACCCGATAATTAAGACTTTAAATTGACAATTCTTTAGCTGATATTTTAAACAAGAAATATTTCACTTTCATATATGTGTGTTAAAGGTATACATCAGTTTGTATGTATGTATGTATGTATGTATGTATATATGTATGTATATATGTGTAT
>JAOPJM010002323.1:10503696-10517380 GCA_027124095.1 Muusoctopus leioderma | reverse complement strand
TCGAATAAAACTTTATACATCACTCTACTCTTGTATTGAGTACTCTTTTCTCCTTTCTGTATTGCACTGTTGTGCTTCCGCACCTATATATATATATATGTGTGTGTGTGTGTGTGCGTGTGTGTGTGTGTGTAATTTGAAATGTACGGTAAACCTGTAGAGAATTATAAACTCGGTCCATATTAAACAAAATTGCAAGGATAACAATGAACAATGAGGAGAAAAAACATCAAGACTAATGTTAACCCAATCTGGTCAAGGCAAAAGGACGACAACACCGAAATTATAATTAATTAAAATCAGAATTACAATGCAGTGGAGAGAAGAAAACATTAGCTCGAGTACTATCAAATGGCACCAAGCTGCTCATTGTAGTGGAGAGTAGAAAGAAAACCCATGTACCACCCATGTACCACCCATATGGTAGTGCCAACTACCTAAGAGGCTTCTACCCACAGCTAAAAAGCCAGACCAGGGAAGACCTTCACTGCTGCCAACATCACAACCCCGACAACATCAAGAGAAATAGCAACAACAGCAGTATTCTCCTAAACTAATACCGCCACACCTGAGATGATTACTGACAAATGAGGTGGCAAAAAACAACAAACACAAACAACACACACACACACACACACACACACACACACACACAGATGCATCAATGAGCCCCTTCTTCCAACTCCTCCGAGTTCTCGTCAAATAACAAGTAGTAGAAGACAACAACAACAACAACAACAACAGCAGCAGCAGCATAAACGGCAACAACCAAACACATAACAACAACAATACCAACAACTAGAACATAAACAACAACATACAAACTGCTCAGCTAGACCGTTCTCCGAAGAGTGAACACTGAACTGATGGAGGATGCAAAAAGAAAATAAAGACATACAAAAAAGGGGGCATCAATGAACTCCTCCCAAAAGTGGCACCAGATAGATTTCTGGTGGGGACCACATCAGAGGTCTATAGAGCTAACTTAAAACGGTTCCCAGTGGATGTGAGGGATTTTCAAAATAGGACAGCCAATACAATGCTGCTTCAAGGGACCTTTGGGGGACTCTGAAGATTGGATTGTCCGGTTAACCCGAAAGAAAGGTAAGTAGCCTCTTACAGTTTTTCTCTCCACAAGCATGGCCGAACTAAGAATTGGTTGCATAAACACATGTGGCTTGGGGTCGGTTTGAAAGTAAGGTCACATGCTTGAGGATTTCAATATGGTAGCCATCATTGAGACCAGGATTTCCAGGACGTACGCACTCGTGCTCATTCTGGGTGACTACAAGGTACACACCGCGTTCGGTAGGCATGGAACGAGTAGAGTGGCAGTGGTGTTTCGAAAAGGTAAGTAAGGACGATCCTGACTATCTTTCTAAACTCGGATGGTAGGTCAGGTGGCCTGGATGTGAGCAGCAGCGAAGGCATTGCTTTCAGACTACTGGGACAGGGCAGCTAGAATTCTTCAGGCATCTAAAAGTTTTCTTAGGAACATCCCGCTCATTAGTATTAGTGAGCGGCTGAAATGGCATCTTAGACGCATGCTTGGATCGTATGGGAATATCTAGTGGAAGAGGGGTATACAAAAGCTTCACCAACCTGTTCAAACAGTTCCAACTGTCTAACAAGTACAGATTAGATTTCCTGAACCTGCCATATGGACTTAGACAAACCGCAACGGGTCAGTCAATGGATAGGGATATCGCACGGTGTCCAAAACTTGGTATGGTTGGCTGCACAAGTTTGTGATCTGAATGGTCACTCATGATAGGGTACATAGTCATAGGCCCACTTACTGGAAGCTGAACAAGTTCTCGGCGCAAAAAGCTTACAGCGACAAGATTAGCGAGTTAGTTAAAGGGAGTTGACTGGTCGACCACCAACAATCCATGGTGGGATTCTCTGAAGAGAACCATTTGAGTATAATCAATAGGATTTAGCAAAGAAGTAACAATAAATTGGAGATGGATCCAATTAGCCAATTAGAAGAGGCGATAATGAAAGGCATCGCGACCAGCGTGCTTGAGGCGAAAATGGCACTCGGCTATTTCTTCAATGCGAAACACGACGGTTACATTCTCCGAGCTAAAGTGCCTGCTCTCAGAAACGATGGAGCAGAATCTATTTGATGGGCCCAGTTGGCAGAAGCGCGCCTCCAACAAATCTACAATCCGCTCTTTGATAGACCTACAAGGAGCGTGTGTCATTTGATTCCAGGTAGATGTATGCAGATTTTCAGATGGATTTCCCTAGACTATTTGGAGGAAGCAGGAGCCTGAAGACGATGAACTTAAATTACTACATTGACGGTCTACCGCTACTCTTATCATCAGGGGAGGTGGAGTGCTGTGAAAAGCTGATAATGGCAGCTGAAATTCGGTTGTGTGAGGGGAAAATCACCAAGTTTTGATGATTGCGTTGTCTGTCGCTGGACTGATGGTTCTGACCTACGAGATTTATGCATACATGTAATACTTGTTCACTACAGTGTTGGCAGATGCCTATCGCAACTGGCAGCATTCCTAGTTGTGTGATCTGGGTAGTCGTGGAGCTGCTGGGGAAGGATGCGAACAAGAGGGACACTCTCGATACCAGGCCTGTAACTTTGCTGAATGCACAGTTTAAGATATTAGTGAAGGTGCTCGCGAAGAGGTTAGCGCTTGTGATTCGTAGTACCGTCGGGCTCACACAAACCTGTGTTATCCTGGGAAGATCACCAACGACAGCTTCTACTTCATGTGGTACATCGTACAAATGGTAAGTAATAACACTGGCTATGGTGGGGCTCTGATCAATTTAGATCAATATAAAGCTTACAATAGGGTCGACTAGCGCTACTTTGCGACTGTTCTGACTGCAACCGATTTCGATCCCGTTTTCAGAGGTTCAGAGGTTATATACAGCATCTGCTCAGTGGTCAGACTAAATGGCCACCTATCGAATCCGTTTTGAATCACACACTCAATTGTATCATTGCTCTTGTAGATTTTGGCTTTCGAGCTATTGTTGCAGAAGTTAGAGGTGTTGAGTGGCATCCCGCTGGATTTGGAACACGGGAGATCAATGTCGGTATACAGAGACGACGTCACCATCATAGTGTCGGACACATCGAAAATCGAGAGGATCGGAACCACACTGAAGGAAATATGAGAGAGTCACAGAAGCAAGAATTGACCAGACGGTGGGCTTGTAACTCAGCACCCTCAGAGGCAAATCCACGTTGGCTAGCGGCGACGGTGTTGTCTGTCTCTGGACTGATGGTTCTGTTAAGGTGCTTGTGGTCTGCTTCCGCCCAGACCTCCACGTGGATAGGAACTTGGACTAGGTTACAAACAGAGTAGCCAGTATCACACAGAAAGGCGGGGAAGATGCGGCGAATGCCTGCATCATCTCTTGCTTTGCCCCAGTTTGCATCTAACTAGATTAGAGCGTGTATTCTTTCACTTCTTGTGGAAGGGGTGCGTTTCAGTGTCAGAAGGTCCATCTACTTCTAACACCTTCTGCGTGCAGGGCTCAGTATGCCGTGGATGACGATGTGAAAGCATGCACTGAGGTTGCAGTATCTGCAAGTGCGGTTGCCTTTTTGTCATGCACGTTCTCTCGCAATTCATTTCTTTGGCGAAACTGCAGTCCTGGGTCAAGCGTAGACCAAGTTTGGGTGCTTGACATCTGTAATATCAGGTGGCCACAGTCCTCTACTAGTTGGGCAATGTGATGGGCGGATGCCTTGAATTCTATAATGGGTTAACGGCGAGCATGAGTGACGACGTTTTCGGGGAGGCTCAGGATGTTGACGAAGATCAAGTGAGCAGTCTTTTCTGGAGGACTTTCAGGTCGTGGATTATGGACAACCTCTACAAAAGCCCTGGCCTGGTATAACCTGTTCAGGATAAACTCTACAGGCACAGCCATTCCGAAATGTGCAGAGACGAAACCTTTCTGCACGCACTGATTCAGTGTCTGAGCTTTGCTGACTTGTGGAGTTTTGTCGAATAGTTGTCGCGTATAGGATGGATCTGGCTATTAACCGAGTCTATCGTGAGGATCGCCCTGCAGCCTTCATTTGGCCGCCGGCAAGGGAAGGCAGTTTTCTTGTCTGGTGGTTATGGTGATGAAGGCTGTATGTTGGGACAAGATTGAAAGAACTGAGGACAGACACTTACCTCTTCAGCCAAACTCTCATCAACTTCTTCAAGTTCCACTTGCAGAGAAAGGTGAGGGTGGAGAGGGAGATGCTGCCGTCCAGTAAATTTACTGAAAGTTACGTGAGAGTGGCCAGTATGGCACGAGTGAATGAGCCTACTCTCAGCATGCACCTGTAGGCCAGGGAACTCAGCTGAGGAGAGCACTTAACCTTGATAGTAAGAGTAATCTGGGATCTGATGGATTTTCTGATTGTACCCAGGTGATTGTCTCCCTATTAGGACGTCTCATTTATTTCCTTTTTATACTGTTTTTTTTCTTTAATCGATTCTGCGTAACCCCCCCCCCCTACTGTTTTTGCAATTTGTCCTTGCAATGTCCCCTCATCCGTCACCCTATTGGCAAATAAAGAAACGATTATTATTATTATTGTTGTTATTATTATTATTATTATTATTATTATTATTATTATTATTATTATTATTATTATCATCATTATATAATTAACAAATCAGCCGTGACACGCAATGAACTCTTCCAGGTGGCTGGGAACACAATGTCGGTACGGGATAGCATTTCGCTGTATCACCCTTGCTGTGAGGCACTGGAGTGTGGTGTGTTGAATTGGATAAGGTAATAAATGCCGCAAGTACTCTAGTGTGCTGTGCCCTTCACAGTTCACGATGTCTATATGGCATCCATAATTTATCAAGCATCTGAGGAGACTGTTCTGAAAGAAATCATGATGTTCCATTACATAATGTATAGCTGTGTTGCCTCTGTCATCAGCAGCGTCGACATTTTCGCCACACTCAATGAGAATGGCCAGGAGACGCGTTGAGGAGGTCATACGGATTGAGAGATGCAACAAGCTTGTTTGACTTGTACCTCGAAGCTGTTGGACAATGATGCTGTATAGTAGTTTCTTCAAGTCGAGCAACTGATTTGCTGTTAAATCGAAATCCATTATGAAATCTGTGAAACGCAACGTTTCGACGAGGTATCGTTCAATATCTGTAGACTTATCTTGATTGTTGTCACTGTTAAGTTTTGGAAGAAAAACTACTACTCGATTGTTTATGTGATTGATGATGCCACGGAAGAAGGCAAGAAGGTGAAAAACATGCACATCATGAGTTTTTTTGTTTCGAATTTTAAACAAAGAACTAAAAGTTTCAATCACGCTGAAAATTACCTCTTTGAAAGGGTTATTATAATACTGGAAGAAATAAAATATACAAGTCAGCAAATTCACTCCGAAGCTGACATCGTGTCGATTTATAAAGTCGTATGCTTTTAAAATGAACGAGTTCATAGTTGTAGGGTGCATAGGTCCAAGGATCCTGAACTGAATTAGCAATGCTTGTGTCCACATATCATTTAAATTCTGTGCAATTTTTACAAGATCGCTTGATGTTTCGAATTCGACTCCAAGAATGTTCATGGTGTTTGTATGATCCGGATGCTTGTGTTTCTTCAGAACTTCATCCGGATTAGACTGGCGTAATTGCAGAGCTTTCAACCAGAAATCAATAGCTCGTTGAAAGTTGTGCCTTACAATCATAAGCTGGCTACCGAGAAGTTCATAAGCACATGCCACCTGTTCTTGCGGGTAACCATTTGTCTGTGCAAGATATTGAGTAATGGCTATGCGACATTTTAAAGCGGCCATTTCAAGTGCGGTGTTTCCTTGGACGTCTTTGTGTTGTAAATCAGCACCGTTCATGACAAAGAGTTCAACGATTTTTAGATTGCCTCTTTTGACAGCAAAATGAAGTGAGTTTCTGCTGCTGATGTCTCTCTGGCTTATGTTAGCACCATAAGATAAGAGTAAGCAACACATATTCAAATGATGCGCTGAATACATTAGACATGATCGATCTTGTTCATCCATTGAATTAACATCAGCACCTCGACGTAACAAAAAATTAGCAATCTTTAAATTCTTGCAGCCAATACTAAGAGCACTACGACCACCGTTGGCTGCGGTGTTTACATCGGCTCCATAGTCCACGAGCATTATGACTATTGAGAAATGGTTGCGCCGAATTGCAATCCATAATGGGGTACATTTGATACGGCCATATTTTCCTCTCTGTTCGACATCAGCATCACAGTCTTGAATTAGATAAGATACTTGTTCAATACTTCCTAAATTCGAAGCATTAAACAACAAAGTGGAACCGTTTAATTTTGTTGAAACGATTTCCTGTCTTTCTTTTTTAGTAAATCTACCTAGAAACTTTTTTATTCGATTTGTGTCATTTTCCCTGATAAGGTACATAATTACTTTCGCCAGTTTTATTCTTCGACTACTATCTAGGGAGCGATCTGAAAGTAAAATAAGAAGGCAAACAATAAATGAATGTTATAAGACAAACTTCAGTGATAAACTTTCGTTTTAAATGTGTATTCGTACTGTAAATACCTGAAATGTCCTTCATTTTCATCTGCGCTTTCTTTCATTCTTTATGGCAATATTTTTATTTTTAGTATTGTGCACTACTACCCTCAATCCTCCTGTCCAACATATCCAACCACCAAAATGCTGTTTATTATTTATTTATTTATATATTTTTTTATATTTTGTACAGTTTCTTTGATGGATTACTTGAGTGTCCAGCCAGGTGGCTCAGAAACTATTGAAGCTAAGTACTTAAGTGTTAATGATTACTAAGCAAAATATCTTTATATATATATATAAAGATATTTTGCTTAGTAATCATTAACACTTAAGTACTTAGCTTCAATAGTTTCTGAGCCACCTGGCTGGACACTCAAGTAATCCATCAAAGAAACTGTACAAAATATAAAAAAATATATAAATAAATAAATAATAAACAGCATTTTGGTGGTTGGATATGTTGGACAGGAGGATTGAGGGTAGTAGTGCACAATACTAAAAATAAAAATATTGCCATAAAGAATGAAAGAAAGCGCAGATGAAAATGAAGGACATTTCAGGTATTTACAGTACGAATACACATTTAAAACGAAAGTTTATCACTGAAGTTTGTCTTATAACATTCATTTATTGTTTGCCTTCTTATTTTACTTTCAGATCGCTCCCTAGATAGTAGTCGAAGAATAAAACTGGCGAAAGTAATTATGTACCTTATCAGGGAAAATGACACAAATCGAATAAAAAAGTTTCTAGGTAGATTTACTAAAAAAGAAAGACAGGAAATCGTTTCAACAAAATTAAACGGTTCCACTTTGTTGTTTAATGCTTCGAATTTAGGAAGTATTGAACAAGTATCTTATCTAATTCAAGACTGTGATGCTGATGTCGAACAGAGAGGAAAATATGGCCGTATCAAATGTACCCCATTATGGATTGCAATTCGGCGCAACCATTTCTCAATAGTCATAATGCTCGTGGACTATGGAGCCGATGTAAACACCGCAGCCAACGGTGGTCGTAGTGCTCTTAGTATTGGCTGCAAGAATTTAAAGATTGCTAATTTTTTGTTACGTCGAGGTGCTGATGTTAATTCAATGGATGAACAAGATCGATCATGTCTAATGTATTCAGCGCATCATTTGAATATGTGTTGCTTACTCTTATCTTATGGTGCTAACATAAGCCAGAGAGACATCAGCAGCAGAAACTCACTTCATTTTGCTGTCAAAAGAGGCAATCTAAAAATCGTTGAACTCTTTGTCATGAACGGTGCTGATTTACAACACAAAGACGTCCAAGGAAACACCGCACTTGAAATGGCCGCTTTAAAATGTCGCATAGCCATTACTCAATATCTTGCACAGACAAATGGTTACCCGCAAGAACAGGTGGCATGTGCTTATGAACTTCTCGGTAGCCAGCTTATGATTGTAAGGCACAACTTTCAACGAGCTATTGATTTCTGGTTGAAAGCTCTGCAATTACGCCAGTCTAATCCGGATGAAGTTCTGAAGAAACACAAGCATCCGGATCATACAAACACCATGAACATTCTTGGAGTCGAATTCGAAACATCAAGCGATCTTGTAAAAATTGCACAGAATTTAAATGATATGTGGACACAAGCATTGCTAATTCAGTTCAGGATCCTTGGACCTATGCACCCTACAACTATGAACTCGTTCATTTTAAAAGCATACGACTTTATAAATCGACACGATGTCAGCTTCGGAGTGAATTTGCTGACTTGTATATTTTATTTCTTCCAGTATTATAATAACCCTTTCAAAGAGGTAATTTTCAGCGTGATTGAAACTTTTAGTTCTTTGTTTAAAATTCGAAACAAAAAAACTCATGATGTGCATGTTTTTCACCTTCTTGCCTTCTTCCGTGGCATCATCAATCACATAAACAATCGAGTAGTAGTTTTTCTTCCAAAACTTAACAGTGACAACAATCAAGATAAGTCTACAGATATTGAACGATACCTCGTCGAAACGTTGCGTTTCACAGATTTCATAATGGATTTCGATTTAACAGCAAATCAGTTGCTCGACTTGAAGAAACTACTATACAGCATCATTGTCCAACAGCTTCGAGGTACAAGTCAAACAAGCTTGTTGCATCTCTCAATCCGTATGACCTCCTCAACGCGTCTCCTGGCCATTCTCATTGAGTGTGGCGAAAATGTCGACGCTGCTGATGACAGAGGCAACACAGCTATACATTATGTAATGGAACATCATGATTTCTTTCAGAACAGTCTCCTCAGATGCTTGATAAATTATGGATGCCATATAGACATCGTGAACTGTGAAGGGCACAGCACACTAGAGTACTTGCGGCATTTATTACCTTATCCAATTCAACACACCACACTCCAGTGCCTCACAGCAAGGGTGATACAGCGAAATGCTATCCCGTACCGACATTGTGTTCCCAGCCACCTGGAAGAGTTCATTGCGTGTCACGGCTGATTTGTTAATTATATAATGATGATAATAATAATAATAATAATAATAATAATAATAATAATAATAATAATAATAATAACAACAATAATAATAATAATCGTTTCTTTATTTGCCAATAGGGTGACGGATGAGGGGACATTGCAAGGACAAATTGCAAAAACAGTAGGGGGGGGGGGTTACGCAGAATCGATTAAAGAAAAAAAACAGTATAAAAAGGAAATAAATGAGACGTCCTAATAGGGAGACAATCACCTGGGTACAATCAGAAAATCCATCAGATCCCAGATTACTCTTACTATCAAGGTTAAGTGCTCTCCTCAGCTGAGTTCCCTGGCCTACAGGTGCATGCTGAGAGTAGGCTCATTCACTCGTGCCATACTGGCCACTCTCACGTAACTTTCAGTAAATTTACTGGACGGCAGCATCTCCCTCTCCACCCTCACCTTTCTCTGCAAGTGGAACTTGAAGAAGTTGATGAGAGTTTGGCTGAAGAGGTAAGTGTCTGTCCTCAGTTCTTTCAATCTTGTCCCAACATACAGCCTTCATCACCATAACCACCAGACAAGAAAACTGCCTTCCCTTGCCGGCGGCCAAATGAAGGCTGCAGGGCGATCCTCACGATAGACTCGGTTAATAGCCAGATCCATCCTATACGCGACAACTATTCGACAAAACTCCACAAGTCAGCAAAGCTCAGACACTGAATCAGTGCGTGCAGAAAGGTTTCGTCTCTGCACATTTCGGAATGGCTGTGCCTGTAGAGTTTATCCTGAACAGGTTATACCAGGCCAGGGCTTTTGTAGAGGTTGTCCATAATCCACGACCTGAAAGTCCTCCAGAAAAGACTGCTCACTTGATCTTCGTCAACATCCTGAGCCTCCCCGAAAACGTCGTCACTCATGCTCGCCGTTAACCCATTATAGAATTCAAGGCATCCGCCCATCACATTGCCCAACTAGTAGAGGACTGTGGCCACCTGATATTACAGATGTCAAGCACCCAAACTTGGTCTACGCTTGACCCAGGACTGCAGTTTCGCCAAAGAAATGAATTGCGAGAGAACGTGCATGACAAAAAGGCAACCGCACTTGCAGATACTGCAACCTCAGTGCATGCTTTCACATCGTCATCCACGGCATACTGAGCCCTGCACGCAGAAGGTGTTAGAAGTAGATGGACCTTCTGACACTGAAACGCACCCCTTCCACAAGAAGTGAAAGAATACACGCTCTAATCTAGTTAGATGCAAACTGGGGCAAAGCAAGAGATGATGCAGGCATTCGCCGCATCTTCCCCGCCTTTCTGTGTGATACTGGCTACTCTGTTTGTAACCTAGTCCAAGTTCCTATCCACGTGGAGGTCTGGGCGGAAGCAGACCACAAGCACCTTAACAGAACCATCAGTCCAGAGACAGACAACACCGTCGCCGCTAGCCAACGTGGATTTGCCTCTGAGGGTGCTGAGTTACAAGCCCACCGTCTGGTCAATTCTTGCTTCTGTGACTCTCTCATATTTCCTTCAGTGTGGTTCCGATCCTCTCGATTTTCGATGTGTCCGACACTATGATGGTGACGTCGTCTCTGTATACCGACATTGATCTCCCGTGTTCCAAATCCAGCGGGATGCCACTCAACACCTCTAACTTCTGCAACAATAGCTCGAAAGCCAAAATCTACAAGAGCAATGATACAATTGAGTGTGTGATTCAAAACGGATTCGATAGGTGGCCATTTAGTCTGACCACTGAGCAGATGCTGTATATAACCTCTGAACCTCTGAAAACGGGATCGAAATCGGTTGCAGTCAGAACAGTCGCAAAGTAGCGCTAGTCGACCCTATTGTAAGCTTTATATTGATCTAAATTGATCAGAGCCCCACCATAGCCAGTGTTATTACTTACCATTTGTACGATGTACCACATGAAGTAGAAGCTGTCGTTGGTGATCTTCCCAGGATAACACAGGTTTGTGTGAGCCCGACGGTACTACGAATCACAAGCGCTAACCTCTTCGCGAGCACCTTCACTAATATCTTAAACTGTGCATTCAGCAAAGTTACAGGCCTGGTATCGAGAGTGTCCCTCTTGTTCGCATCCTTCCCCAGCAGCTCCACGACTACCCAGATCACACAACTAGGAATGCTGCCAGTTGCGATAGGCATCTGCCAACACTGTAGTGAACAAGTATTACATGTATGCATAAATCTCGTAGGTCAGAACCATCAGTCCAGCGACAGACAACGCAATCATCAAAACTTGGTGATTTTCCCCTCACACAACCGAATTTCAGCTGCCATTATCAGCTTTTCACAGCACTCCACCTCCCCTGATGATAAGAGTAGCGGTAGACCGTCAATGTAGTAATTTAAGTTCATCGTCTTCAGGCTCCTGCTTCCTCCAAATAGTCTAGGGAAATCCATCTGAAAATCTGCATACATCTACCTGGAATCAAATGACACACGCTCCTTGTAGGTCTATCAAAGAGCGGATTGTAGATTTGTTGGAGGCGCGCTTCTGCCAACTGGGCCCATCAAATAGATTCTGCTCCATCGTTTCTGAGAGCAGGCACTTTAGCTCGGAGAATGTAACCGTCGTGTTTCGCATTGAAGAAATAGCCGAGTGCCATTTTCGCCTCAAGCACGCTGGTCGCGATGCCTTTCATTATCGCCTCTTCTAATTGGCTAATTGGATCCATCTCCAATTTATTGTTACTTCTTTGCTAAATCCTATTGATTATACTCAAATGGTTCTCTTCAGAGAATCCCACCATGGATTGTTGGTGGTCGACCAGTCAACTCCCTTTAACTAACTCGCTAATCTTGTCGCTGTAAGCTTTTTGCGCCGAGAACTTGTTCAGCTTCCAGTAAGTGGGCCTATGACTATGTACCCTATCATGAGTGACCATTCAGATCACAAACTTGTGCAGCCAACCATACCAAGTTTTGGACACCGTGCGATATCCCTATCCATTGACTGACCCGTTGCGGTTTGTCTAAGTCCATATGGCAGGTTCAGGAAATCTAATCTGTACTTGTTAGACAGTTGGAACTGTTTGAACAGGTTGGTGAAGCTTTTGTATACCCCTCTTCCACTAGATATTCCCATACGATCCAAGCATGCGTCTAAGATGCCATTTCAGCCGCTCACTAATACTAATGAGCGGGATGTTCCTAAGAAAACTTTTAGATGCCTGAAGAATTCTAGCTGCCCTGTCCCAGTAGTCTGAAAGCAATGCCTTCGCTGCTGCTCACATCCAGGCCACCTGACCTACCATCCGAGTTTAGAAAGATAGTCAGGATCGTCCTTACTTACCTTTTCGAAACACCACTGCCACTCTACTCGTTCCATGCCTACCGAACGCGGTGTGTACCTTGTAGTCACCCAGAATGAGCACGAGTGCGTACGTCCTGGAAATCCTGGTCTCAATGATGGCTACCATATTGAAATCCTCAAGCATGTGACCTTACTTTCAAACCGACCCCAAGCCACATGTGTTTATGCAACCAATTCTTAGTTCGGCCATGCTTGTGGAGAGAAAAACTGTAAGAGGCTACTTACCTTTCTTTCGGGTTAACCGGACAATCCAATCTTCAGAGTCCCCCAAAGGTCCCTTGAAGCAGCATTGTATTGGCTGTCCTATTTTGAAAATCCCTCACATCCACTGGGAACCGTTTTAAGTTAGCTCTATAGACCTCTGATGTGGTCCCCACCAGAAATCTATCTGGTGCCACTTTTGGGAGGAGTTCATTGATGCCCCCTTTTTTGTATGTCTTTATTTTCTTTTTGCATCCTCCATCAGTTCAGTGTTCACTCTTCGGAGAACGGTCTAGCTGAGCAGTTTGTATGTTGTTGTTTATGTTCTAGTTGTTGGTATTGTTGTTGTTATGTGTTTGGTTGTTGCCGTTTATGCTGCTGCTGCTGTTGTTGTTGTTGTTGTTGTTGTCTTCTACTACTTGTTATTTGACGAGAACTCGGAGGAGTTGGAAGAAGGGGCTCATTGATGCATCTGTGTGTGTGTGTGTGTGTGTGTGTGTGTGTGTGTGTTGTTTGTGTTTGTTGTTTTTTGCCACCTCATTTGTCAGTAATCATCTCAGGTGTGGCGGTATTAGTTTAGGAGAATACTGCTGTTGTTGCTATTTCTCTTGATGTTGTCGGGGTTGTGATGTTGGCAGCAGTGAAGGTCTTCCCTGGTCTGGCTTTTTAGCTGTGGGTAGAAGCCTCTTAGGTAGTTGGCACTACCATATGGGTGGTACATGGGTGGTACATGGGTTTTCTTTCTACTCTCCACTACAATGAGCAGCTTGGTGCCATTTGATAGTACTCGAGCTAATGTTTTCTTCTCTCCACTGCATTGTAATTCTGATTTTAATTAATTATAATTTCGGTGTTGTCGTCCTTTTGCCTTGACCAGATTGGGTTAACATTAGTCTTGATGTTTTTTCTCCTCATTGTTCATTGTTATCCTTGCAATTTTGTTTAATATGGACCGAGTTTATAATTCTCTACAGGTTTACCGTACATTTCAAATTACACACACACACACACGCACACACACACACACACATATATATATATATAGGTGCGGAAGCACAACAGTGCAATACAGAAAGGAGAAAAGAGTACTCAATACAAGAGTAGAGTGATGTATAAAGTTTTATTCGA
>JAOPJM010002323.1:10359452-10370189 GCA_027124095.1 Muusoctopus leioderma | reverse complement strand
ATTGTCTGTGAAAGTAGGCAAATTATCAATTGATATGGCCGAAGCACAGTCTGGAACTGGTGGAAACAAGTTGTAACAAAATAAATGATGTAATTAAAAACCATCTTGTCGTTTATTAATATATATATATATATATATATATATATGTTAGTTATGTAGGTAGTTATGTATGTAGGTATCTGTAATAAAGTAAGAAACAGGATGAGAAAAAGAGGAACAGTGAGGGACAGAGAGAGATGGGGAGAGAGAGAAAAAGAAAGTGAGAGAGAGGGAGAGTGTAGAAGAGAAAGAAAAGAAAGAAAGAAAGGAAAAGACTAAGAAAGAAAGAAAAAGGACAGTTCAGAGAGCACACATTGGTTAAAGCTAAATGTATGACTTACTAAAACAAAGAAATAATAATAATAAATAACAAAAAGAAAAAACAAAAAACAAACAAACGAATACATATCACATGATTGTCGAATTGGTGGTCGTTACAGATTGTGTGTGCGCTGTTCGCTTGCCACACACTTTGATGTGAAGTACGGCTGGCGAAGATTTTCAGCCATTAAAAATAATTATTGGCCGCGCGTTGTTTGTTGAATAAACAGAAGGACGGCGGTTAGAAACTATAGATGTCTATAACGAGAAGAGAGAGAAGCTGGCGATGGTGGCGGCTATGCCGAGGCAATTATTAATTGGTCCCTATGAGAAAAAAGATACAATTGATGGAACCACCCATTCCTAAAATTCTTCACCACACACGTCTGCATACACTCACGCACACACAACGCACATACGGAGATACACTCACATACACAGAAACTGACAGACACACACACACACACACACACAAACATGTGTGCATGCAAGGTCTCACATGGATAGAAAGAGAAAAAAGAAAAAGAAAAAGAAAAAGAATCCCCTCAACACACTTATGCAAACATACGCAAATGCATGCACGTGAATTTACGCAAACACATACACACAGAAACACGGCCACACACAAACAGTTAAACAGGAAGAAACACACACACGCAAACACCCACACACAGACACCACACACATACGCACACACATACACACGCACACATACACACACATACACACACACACACGCACACATATACACACACACATACACACATACACACACACACGCACACATACACACATACACACATACACACACAGACATAGACACCACACACATACATAAACATATCTTCAGACGTACAACAAGCACTTTTATAAACAGATTTGAACTTTCCTAAACACACAAACTTTCATACTTTACATATGTACACACACATAAACACACACGTAGACACACACACACATAAATACATATATACATATATACATACATATACACACATACACACACTATATGTGTGCGTGTGTGCGTGCGTGCGTGTGAGTGTGTATGTGCATGAGTGTGTGTGTTCGTGTGGGAATAGAGAAAATGCACGTACACACAGATACGTAAACGCACTGAGGTATACTTAAAAGTAGATGTCTATGTATACACATCACAGTAAAGTGATCAATTCTATTGATTTTTACAGAAAATAGAAACAGGTTGGTGTTGTTGACTAATGATCAAAGGCGTTACAACCATGACCATCCCGTCTTTTTTTAATATCAGGGACTACTTTTGTCCAGTGTGTCAATCTATTTTTTAAAGACTGTATTTAGCCTGTGATTTGATAGAGATATTTGGTTTCTATTTCTAGCAGGTCAAGCGATCACGTAGAGGCTCCCTCGCTGGATCGTCTTTCTTAAGGCCGTAACCGGTATGACAGCAGCTTACATACTACATTACAATGTACACTGACTTGTGGATAAAGAGGGAAGACCCGTGGCTTGTTGCTGCTGGGATGCGAGCCAAGAATTGATCAACCACAGCTGGGTCAACTGAGCAAGGGGCTCTGATATTGAATGACCCGAAGACCCCTACGACCCCAGTAACATCACTGATGATGCGTCCCAGAATATTCAAGAGATGTATCTTGCAACCTGATAAATGATAATAATTGTTTCATATTTCGTCATCAATGATCGACTTCAGACGATGAAGAAAAGTAACAGTATAACGCATAATTGTTATTCATACTGTCACATGACACACTCGCTGGACTAACACAGCCTTAATTTTTGGCGCGATTATCATTCATACAAACACATGACCCCAATATGCAGTGTTGACATTGTCTTTCAACCCTCCATGGTCAATAAATTAATTATCAGGCATGTTTTGAGTAAACATTCAATTGAGACTATATTTCTTCCCTACAATTTCAATTTTCATATAGTATTACTAAACAAGTTTCTTAGAGTATACTAAACAAGATATTTTTTTACTAAATGAAATGTTTCTTCCTTCTTTCACTAGTTGCTGTCAGTAACTATGTTCCAAACAATTCCATGATATCAATCAGTTTACCATACATCATTGAAACATTCTGCAAGTATCCTTTATCAAATGAGTATCATTGTTAAAAGAACATTGGATGATTCCAGTTGTTGTTGCAGTTCCTTTCATTTTGTTTCATTTTAGTTTTCTTAAGATATGTGTGTGTGTGAGATAACCCAGGTCTGTGCTGGCAATATATATTGAGTTAGGTGTGGAACTGTCTTTCCTATGTATTCCAAAAGTTGGCAGTGTATATCAAAGTTAGGCTGTGTACACAGCATACGTCAAGAGTATTGACTGTATATACAATACATTTAAAGGGGAGCATACAGTACATATAAAGAGGTGAAGTCTTCGTCTCTGGTGTATATCCAGATCTGATGACTATACTTGTAGTACATGTCAAGGGATGAAGGTTACATCTTCTGTATATGTCAAAGAATGAAGGTTACATCTGCAGTACATGTCAAAAGATGGGGGTTACATCTGCAGTACATGTCAAAGGATGAAGGTTACACCTTCAGTGCATATTGAGAGGTGAAGGTTGCACTTAACAACACATATGAAAAAGTGAAGATTACACCTGCAGTGGATATGAAATGATGAAGACTGCACTACAAGTACACATTGAGAAGTGGAAGCTGTAGCAGCACTGTATGTCAAAAAGTGAAAGTTGCATAAGTAAGGAGTGAATGTTGCACTAGCAGTGAATGTCAAGAGGTGAAGGCTATGTTGCAGTACATGTCAAGTGTGTGGAATATCTCATGTTTCAGAAAATCATTAATATTTACAATAAAATATGTAATATAGAGTTTACTATTGTGAACTGTGACAGGTAAACTATTTCCTTAAGCATTGATGTTTCTCCAAGAAAGAACTGCAGTGGCCATGTTATTTCTCATTTCAGTGCTTAGCATTATCTTAGCTACATGTTCTTTTTTAGTGTAAACCTAGTGTTATTCACTGAAGAAGACAAGACAGGATACATTCTGTTGTTTCTTTTCTATTCAAGTTCTTGTTTTTACTTCATTCAATGCTACACATGCACACCTATGTTATAAAAGTAACTTAGAAGTAATCTATAGATCTGGCTACCCATTCTTCTCCATCAATGTCCACTTTTCCATGCTTGTATGGGTTGAGTGGGTCCTCTCCAACACAGTATCTCGCCACTTGCCACATTCCTTTGTCATTTCCTTTGTGAGGGAGATTGGCTTTCACCACTTCTACCCATATCTTCTTCGGTCTGCCTCTTTCACATCTACCTTCCACTTGAATCACTTGGCACGTCTTTACCCAACTGTTATCATCCATACGCATAACATGTCAGTACCAGTGCAGTCTCCTCTCTTGCACACTACATCTGATTTCTCTTATACTCAGTTTTTCTCTCAACTCATCTATGTCATGTCATTCATGCACACACTAACATCCAGCAGAACATGCTTGCTTCATTTCTCTCTTCTACATGCAATGCCCATGTCTCACTACCATGTAATATCGCACTTCATACACACACATCACCCAATCTACCCTTTGCTAAAACAGAGAATCCCTTTGTTGCCAGCAGAGGTAATAGGTACCTGAACTTTCTCCACCCTGTTCTTATTCTAGCCACTATACTTTCAGAGCACTCCTCCACCTAGATAACAGAAGCACTTCTGAGCAATGGAAAGAGTATATTTTATTGGTACTTTGTCTGCTAACTATTTCTGTGCATCTGCCATACACAAAGTCTCTTTTCTCTGTCATTCTACTTGTGATCCCAATACACAACTTGTGCACCCATAGTTTACATTGGGTGCACCGTATGGAGTTCCCACCTACTCCTTTTCTGCATATCACACCCAGCCATTTCTCTGATGGTAGCAGAGTCTTTTCTTTCCTACTTACTAAAACTTTAGTCTTTGCTAACTTTACCTTGAGGCCTCTCAATTCTAGGTTTTGTTTCCACATCTGGAATTTCATTTCTAAATCTTCCACAGATTCAGCTATAAGTACTAGGTCATCAGTATACAAGAATTCCAACAGACAGCCAGTCTTAAACTCCTCTGTTATGGCTTGGAGAGCTATAATAAATAGAAGTGGGCTGAGAACCGAGCCTTGATGGACACCTACCTATAAACTAAATTTTTCACTGAACTCATTGCTAACTCTCACTTTGCTGATGGCATCTCTGTACATGGCTATCACAAGCCATTCATCTACACCTAGTTTTCTTAAAGTCCACCAGACTATAGAGTATGGTTTTCTGTCAAAGAGCTTCTCCAGATCAACGATTGCTAGGTAAAGTGGCCTACTCTTGCAGTTGTCTCACTAGGAAGAAGGCATCCATGGTACTTCAATCTGGCATAAATCCAAACTGCATCTCATCTAAGCTAATTCTCTTCCTAATAAGTTGTGCTAAGACTATTTCTGCTGCTTTCATAACTTGCTCCGTCAGTTTGATGCCTCTGTAGGTGCTTCTTTCTAGAGCATCTCCTTTGCCTATGTAGCAGTTGTTGCGACTGCTACGCCAATCATTGGGTATGACACTACCCTGTACTACTTGGTTGACTATGTAAATGACTAGTTTGAGTCTTACTTTGCCAGAGATTTCTAGCATCTTAGCTACTATCCCTGATGGTCCTGCAGTTTTACCTGCTTTTATTTTCTTAATAGCCATTTCAACCATATAACTGTTCACTTCAATAGTTGGTCCCTTTGTTGGGTCTACTGGGTAGTCCCTCTTCCTCCCATGCATTCTCCACATTCAGCAACCTCTCATAAT
The DNA here is from genome assembly GCA_027124095.1 of Muusoctopus leioderma. Classification (NCBI taxonomy): domain Eukaryota; kingdom Metazoa; phylum Mollusca; class Cephalopoda; order Octopoda; family Octopodidae; genus Muusoctopus; species Muusoctopus leioderma. The sequence goes on along the minus strand of JAOPJM010002323.1, from coordinate 10,365,024 downwards.
AACATTTCCAAGTCTCTTTCTTCTCAGCCTTGGTAAAGGTAAGTGTGCTGCTGTCATTTCAAACACACTTTTCCCCAAAGACATCTTGATTCCCTCTAACACACTACTTTGCAATCCAGAACACATCACACCCCAGGTCCTCTCATTGCAGGGCATTGGCAAATCTCTTGTTTTATGTTTCTCTCCAGGCTATGTAAACCTGACACCTAGCTACCTGATATTGTTCTTTGCTGCTCCCTTTCTTCCAGTCTTTCCATGCCTTTCTCTTACCCCCACTGTGTTACCTTTCATCTGGCTGGTACCTTGCTCCAGCAACAGATCTCATCCATGACCCACAACATGTTGTTTTGTAGAAACTCCCAATTTTTTTTAATGCTATAGGTCTCTATCTTCTCCTCCCTCTTATTATGTACGACACATAGAGCCTCTCTGAACCTATGTTTAGCAGAAGGGTCTTTCAATTCCTTCTCCAGCTTGTCTTGATTATCTGAGTATGTCTAGCTCTTACTCTGAAGTCACTAATCACTAGTCTATGCTGTGTGATACAGTCTTCTCCAGGGAAAGACTTATTTTTCATGACCATCTGTCTATCCCTTTTTCTGGCTTGTGTGTTCACCTGATTGGTAGGACTGTTGATTAGGTCATTTGTGTCTCAAAACTCCAGGAGCCTTGATCCCTCCTCATTTTCATACTGTATCTATATCCACCATGTACTCTGGAGTAACCATTATGATGCTGCCTAACATGTCCATTAAAGTCACCAACCATAATAATGAAGTCACCACTGCCCTTTGTTATCGAGGTGGTCTGCAAGAGGGCTTCATAAAAATGGTCCTTTGCTCATCTATCAGTCCAAATTATGGTGCATATGAAGAGATATTCTGAGTTTAACTATTCTGTTGTATACTTTGACTACCTCAGTACTTTATCTATCCATTTCTCTGCCAGCAATATACCTACACCACATACCCCATGATTGTTAAATACCCAGAAGATTTTGTACCTGTGTTCTTTGCCCATGAATAATATGACTGAGGTTCCTTACATCTCACTTCTTGCATATGGCACGCATCCACTCACCTCCACTCTAGCATCTTCACAATCTCTTCAGACTTACCTTTCATTGTACCAATGTTGATCATGGCACACCTGAAGATTTTTATCTGACACAAAGAGGAGGATATCTGGTGGTGGCATAACCTCCTCTTTTTGTCAAGTAAAAAACTTCAATTATTATGTCATTCTTCATTCTGATCTGTCATTCAGTGATTGTCTATGAAGGATGTAATGTGGCTGCCAGAGCATGTTGCTTCTGGTTGCTGTATATATATTGTTGTTTTGTTGTTGTCAAGCCCTGATTCAGCCTGATTCAGCAGACTTATAGTAGTCGACAGAATGGCTAGATGTGGTCCACAAATACATATCTCCAGGTATGACATACTTCCATGTGATTGAGGACCACACTACACATTCTACATACAGTGGTTGACTGTATGTGAACCATGTTGTACTCTCTCCACTGTCCGGCATGTTTCTGTATATCTGTTAGTGTTGTTGTTGTTTAGCCCCAGGTCAGCTCTAATTTAGCAGATCTATGATCAAAGACATTCCAGCCATGACCAACCTATCTTTTTGTATATCTGGGACTAGATGTGTCCATCCTTTTTTTAAGAAAGTAGGGTGTGATTTGAGAGAATTCGGTTGCTATTTCTAACAGGTCATGTAGCCCCTATGTATTCTCTCAATGATCCAAGAGAGTCAGTATGTCTGTAGATTTTAGTGGTTACAAGAGAGGTGGGCAAGCTGAACTTCATTAAAATGTGGGGCTGCTGCTATTTTTGTGGGTTTTTTTATGTTTGTTTGGATTGAGTGGAAGAGATAGTGTTCTTAGGATGCTGTTGTTCTAGGGTGGTTTAGATTTGTGTTTGTCTGGGTGTAATTGTACATGTAGTGGCAGTGAGGGTTGGAGATTGTTGCTGTAGTAATATTTTGGGGTTTTGCTAAAGTGTGTAAATATTTGTGTATTGTTGGTTAAATGTTATTGGACATGCATTTTTAACTATAAGGGTTGGAGTAGACTGCATTCCCCAATGTTCTCCTCACATGTCTAAATGAATCTTTCAGTTTTATTATTTTTGTGTAGGTTACCTGTGGATGTATTGAATGAAGATGTCCAGTACAGCTTCTACTGTGTATCTCGAACATAGCTAATCATTAGAAGTATAGGGCACAGTTTCTGGTACATGTGTTGTATCTAATTAATGAATGAATGTGAAATGTACAGCTATTGTTTATCCTCTAACTAACAAGTAAATGGGTGCATGAAAGCAGTTTAGTTTTGATAATTATTTTTGCTTCCTTAACTTATTGTTTTTTTTACAGATATTTGATCTCTTTATCTGGTGCTCTGGTCATCATCAATGTGATTCCATGCTATGCCCTTGATGGACAGTGGATATGTCGTGCTTTTATTGAGCTCTGTCTTCGATCAATCATTCCTAATATTGAAATCCGAAACATCATTTATTCTGTTTTTCTGATATACGGCACAGTAATATTGTTGGCAAATGTCTTCATTGCCATGTGGACCTTGTTTTCATGATACTCACAGGCAGTAAGTCAGTGGAATACTATGAATATTAAAAAAAGATGTACTAAAAATAAAGTAAACTTGAATATTGTTTTATAAAATTAAATGCCATATGTTTTTAATAATTATGGTTATAAATAGTGCAGGAAATGTAAAATATATTTCTGCACTATTTCAATCTATAGTGGTGCAACATTTTTATCATTCAATTTTGTACTGTGCACCACTGCTGTCATTTCCTCCATTCAATATCTCCACCTGCCACCAAAACCTAATTTTGTTACATTGTTTGCTTCAGTGTCTGCTCTGGTAACTTAGAAACTTCTGAAGCTAGGAGGTCCACATTTTTTATCTATGATTACAAAGCAATGAACATTGTTTTTTTATTAAGTACATAACCTATTTCTAATCAATATATCATATACTGATCAAGGTATGAGTTATGTGAAAAAGAAAATGAGTTAAACAAAAAGTAAAATATAATAGAAACACACCGTTATATGACAATACAATTTCTTCCAGATATTGGTAGCTATAATAGTTAGCAGTGCAAAATACTTTTAAATACTCTCCACATATACAGAGAAACATTACCATTTGTTTCATTTAACATTTTATTTAATATTGTATCAAATATTTATTCTGATTATGTAAGGGAATGAGATGGTGTTATATTGAACATAGTCCTACTTGCTTTTAAGTTGATTTTATTCTTTTATGCAATATAAACTATACTATAATATCATAAGGAATCTCTGTCTTTATTCTATTATTAGTTTCTTTCCAATTGATAGTAAACTAATCCCAAATATTGTCACCTGACCTTATGTTCCTCATTGCTTGGTTGTAGTTAGTGGCTCAGTTTAAAAATCTAAGATTATTTTCTGCCATGAAATCTATCAATTCAATGTATAATCGATGTTCTGATTTCTTAAATAAACATGTACATTAATGTACAGAACAATCTGAGTTTACTATTTAAAGATAATATAATAAAAATGTAATTCATAAAACAAAATTTATTTCACTCTTTACTGTTCATGGCTTTTCCACTTGAAAATATTCTATTTTACAGAATGAAAGATATCTTCTTTCAGCTTACATGTATATGCTATCCAAATATGAATGCATAATTGAAAGTAGGAAATTTTTTTAATCATCTTGTAATAGAATTCTTAGTCATTTTTGTTTGATCCAAATCCTTGCATTATTTCAGTTGTTGGGAGATATCAATTATAATAGATGATAATTTATATTTTACATATATTGTTAAAAAGCATCCTATTACGATCATCTACAATCCTCTAGGTTAGTGCTTATCTCTGGTCTCTGTTATGTTAAGTGGATAAGAGGCAATTATTTATTAAGATAGAATCCAAGGCAAGTTTTCCAATGGGAGAATTGATCTTAGCACTACAAGTCAATTTTATAGAAGTGCTACTGCTTACAATGGTGAATAAACCACCCTGTTGGTCTTATTTACAACATTGGTATCTTTGCCATGAATATGTCATAACATCAATTTCTTGGCTAGTTGTCTAGTACTCTATCAACTCAGGTGTCCGTACTCTCATTAAAATTAAAAAAATATTTTGAAAAACTCTTCAAGAGTGTAACTATTTGAAAATTTTCCCAAAAGTTTTAAAAAACTGTCAAAGCCACATTGTCCCAATTTTTAATAACACCGTCATATGGCAATACAATTTCTTCCAGATATTGGTAGCTATAATAGTTAGCAGTGCAAAATACTTTTAAATTCCTGTATTGCTTCAAAGATGTGAGATTCCATCTAACATATGTTTTTCTTTAGTGCACATAATGCCAAATAATTCAGTCTATGGCAATGTATTGTGGGTTAGCCAATCCTTCACGAGGAAGTTATTTATATCAAATAGTTACACATATATAATGCATTGCACTAAACACTTCCATCAATGCAGAAAAACAAAATATATCAATGTAGTATATGTTAATATATCTATATGTAGATTTTATGACTGAAGCTGTCAAAAGTGATTTAGTTAAATGTTTGAAATTAGCTAATTAGTTGTATTTGGTAAATTTCAAACTATTTAACAAAGTCACTTTTGACAGCTTTAACCCTTTTGATACCAAACCGCCTGAAACTGCCCCTGGTTCTTTGATAAAAAACCATTTGTTTAAAGTGTTCATATTTAAATTTAAACATTCCATTATAATTTTATGTAAGAACTTTTTCTTAAGTTATGTTCAAAACACCAACTTAATAATGAGAAAGTTAGTTATTTTACTAAATCCCTCCAATGGCAGTGTATTTCATTAGAAATATGGTAACAAAAGGGTTAATAGTTAAATTTACATAAACATTATTGTGTATCCCCATATGTGTCTATATTTTCTTTATAACTTGTATATGTATTTCCCTGAACACCAATACAATAACTCTATCATTTGGTGAATTAATTATTCTAATTGTCCATCCAATGCCAGCATGGAAAATGGACGTAAAAACGAAATGAGGATGATGAATTGAAAATTGATTATGAAGAGATGGCAGTTTGATTCAGAAAATACAGTGAATCAGTTTGTAAATATTTAAACTGTAACTATGAAATATCTGTGCAACTCACTGTAGGTGACCAAGAGATACTATCTTGTATCTAGTAAAAGTGATATAGGCTGCTGTCTCCACTTCCTAAGTACTCCTGCCAATGTGTCTTAACTGCTCAAATTCATATGATACTCATATAGACTGATAGTACTAGAATCAAAACATATGATAGTAATGTATTATAACCCAAATATGATAAAAACATAGTTCACAAAATGGAACAAGTTAGTTTGCTCTGGGGAAGAGAAGTTTGCTGTTTCAGACAAGGCCTGAAACATTGAAGAAGTAAGAAATAACACTATGTAACATACTTTTTGTTCCTCGGTAATAAGTGTTATTTGCAAATTGCTTGTGTTTAAAAAGTATAGAAAATGGCTATTATTCCTGTTAAA
>JAOPJM010002323.1:10207812-10220167 GCA_027124095.1 Muusoctopus leioderma | reverse complement strand
ACACACACACACACACACACACACACACACACACACACACACACACACACACACACACACACACACACACACTCCCTCACATTGAAAAAGAAAACAAAGACCAAAAAACAAATAGATGTAATGATGATGATGGTGATGCCAGTGACAATAATGCCAATGATGATGATGATGATGAAAACAAAATGATGAAAAACAAAGAAAACACATGTGAAGACTTGATGATGATGACGATGATGATAGTGATGATCAACATGATGATGATGATCATCATCATCAGTAAGTATACATTTTCATTGGGTTTCTAACATGTTTAACTTGCTACTAAATGTAATAGTTATAACACACACACACACACACACATAATTGAGATGTTTCAGAGCATTTCTTGTTGCAGTTGATGACGATGACGATGACGATGATGATATTCTCGTTCTTTTAGTTCTCCTTTTACAATATAAATCAAAGTACGATTCTAGTGGTGGTGGGCTGGCAGAATCGTTACAGCGTCGGACGAGATGCCTTGCGGTATTTATTACGGCTCTTTCCGCTCTGAGTTCAAATCTCGCCTTGGGTGGTAGACTTAATCTGTTGCCCGGTTTAACACCACCACCTGGCTACCCTTGGGTGCCTTTAGCAAAGTCCACTCTGTTGCAAGCATTTGGGCCAGGACTCAGGTCTGAGGATACCTTCCTCCCACTAGTCTCAGAGGCCATGACATGGGTGATAAACGTGGCACAGCAGAGAAGGCTGGAAAGAATGGAAATGAGAATGGTCCGATGGATGGGTGGAAGACAAATAATGAATTGCAGGGGAGGACGATGGGAATAGAACCAGTGATGAATGTTCTGAAGAGAAATAGAATGAGATGGTTGGGTCATGTGTTGAGGAAGGATGAAAGTGACTGGGTGACAGGAGTGATGGAAATGAATGTGGAAAGAAGTAAAGGAAGGGAAGACCAAGAAGGACATGGCTAAAGATGATGGAGGAGGAAATGAAGGCCAGGGGGTTGGTGAGGGGGGATGCAAAGAGAGAGAGAGAGAGAGAGACTTACTGACAGGGTAGATAAGATCTACCATCCAGTATTATCCTAATCATAACAGGTGGTGTATGAACACCTGGTTTCCATGTATTGTTCTTCTAATCAGGCTGAATTAAATAATTCTGTTTCTAACCAGACCAAAATATATTTTAAATATTGTCCATTTAATTATATCTATTTTCACAATGGCTAGATTATACTCTCACACAACAACAACAGCGACCTTACTTGCTAGCCAGTGTGCCTTCTCTCACACACTCTACACTGATCTTAACCTAGGGAAGACTACCATTAGCCTATGAAAACAAGTTCCCCTAGTAGCTAAATGCATGTCCTCTGCCTACACCATGGACACAGCCTTCTTCTTCCCGGCCACCTCAGACTGCTACTAAGATCCCTCATTCTATCTACATAGTGCAGATAACTTCTTACTCCCAGTAGCCTTAGTCAGAGAGCTCCCATGATAGCTTAACCCCCTTCTTACATCATGCAAAGATGTGGCTTCTTGGCTATAGAGAAGGTGACCAAACAAACCAAACAGTATACAAAAAAGGTTTCTGCTCTAATCACATGGAGAAGTGGATTTTTCCAAATTGAAGTGAAGGTAACCTGTAAAGGAGAGCATGAACCCTGAATAGAGTGATCTATTGGGGTTACAAGTGTAGCGAAAAATATGTTGATTGTAGAATAATGAATGAAGAAAGTTTGTATGAAATATAGGTCTTTTTATTTGCTAATATGTTATATAACGCCTCAACATGTAGGTTGAGTGCAAATGATTCACACTGAAGATTTAACTCGTTAAAGTTAGAACAAATGTACAAAGAATACAAGTATAGTATGATGTGTGTGTCGGTCACAATAGGTGTGTGTATGTGTTTCAGCGTGTATGTGATGTGACTGACTCACATTTGGAAGGGTTGAATAAAGAGAGTCTATTGGTCGAAATTTGATCAAGAAACAAAACTTTTTGTCACTAGGGTAATTAAACAGCAAACAACAAAGAAAAAGTAATTTGTATTTGTCCATGGAGAGGTACTGACTATGTGAATCAAGCAACGAACTCCTGTCAGTGAATCCAAAGTACTTTGGGTTTTGAACCTGGCCAGAGTAGAGAGGACCCTTCAATGTCGGTGCAGTCAACCTCTCTAGTGCCAGTGACAATAAAATACACCCATTCCATGCTGTAATGTGGTTAGTGATAGTCATGGCATCAGCTGGAAATGGACAAGTCAAAGCATAACATACACAACAAAGATGACCAGCTTTCTCTGTTGCTGTGTGTGCCAGATGATGAAGGACTACGGTGACTGGTGAGATGATGTAAGATCCAGCCAGTATGGAAAAATGAATGTAAAATTATAATGATGCTGATCATGATGATAGAGTTTTTACTTTCTTTTTAAAGACAATAGGGAGCGCTTTGTGGGAGATTTGGCTACTATTTCTAGTGGGTTGAGTGATCACATAGAGGTTCCTACATTGGCTTGTGTTCTGGTGATTGTCATTTTCAACAGATGAATGAAGAAAGAATAGCAGTCATGTATTTGTTTAAATGTTTGTGTTTGAGGATTTATATCAAGTATCAAGTGGGTTGGGTGAAGGTGATTTCTTATAGCAATGGATTTTGTCTTTATTCTTTACTCGGGTGCATTTCTCTGTATATTTCAGGGCATGCTGAAAAGTGAAGCAGATATCATGAACACACCAGAAACTATTCTTTCTCTTTGGAAGCATGAGTGCACTAGAGTGTTAGCGGATCGCTTTACCAATCCAGAAGATAAACATTGGTTTGAGAAAGCATCTCAGGAGGTAATATCTAAATTATTGTTGAGTGATTTATTGATTTTTATTTTATATCGCAACTGGTGAGCAATAGCATCGTTGATTACAGGTTTCCAACAAGCCAATCACAGGTTCAAGCTTTTCCGATGGTGAGAGTGAAAAAGGAGTAACTCAGTGAAGAACAAATGTCACAAGGGACTTTAAAAAAACCCCACTAGTTTTTCAGTTTTCTCTTCACTGTTTACATCCTTTTCTAAAATACACCAGTGAAAGATATACATATACAGACATTGAGTATTGAGTTTCTATCCACTGTTGGTGTTTCACTCTGCATTTTGGCAGTGCACTTAGCTCTATTTGCAAGTTAGAGTTACCATATTCAATGTAGGGAACATTAAAAAAACCATTAGAAATAAATATGAAGTAAGGAAATAAAAAAGAAAACAAAAAGAACAAAAAACAATATTAGTAAATGAGTAATATATTATGGCAAGTACGGGAGAAAACACTGAACATGTTTTGTCGTTATTCTTACCTCAACAGTGAAACATAGCCTTTACCATACTTGCCAAAGAAGTGATGAATGAATCGCTAAATAAATATACACAATTATACGTTTATTAGCATAGGAAAAAGTATAGAGAAGTCTTCATTGATGAAGTCAGAATAACACTGTACTTGTTGGAAAACTGAAAATAATATTAGTCAATGATTAATATGTCACTGGATATTTAGTTATAGTTAGCTTTTTAATGCTCCATGTAGTAAATGTTAACATTAACTTAACTGTTGTTTTCATGTGGCTGGCATATCTGATTCACTGCATTTCTTATGGTGAGGGTAACAAGGTAAGGTCTAATCTGATGGAAGGAACTTCATTTATAAAGCAGCATTCTTTTTTCTTTTCTTACCGATATTTATATCCTATACCGATATAAATTGGTGAAGGATGCACACATAAATACACACACACACACACCGTCATCATCATCATCATCATCATCATCATCATCATCGTCCTCATCATCATCATCATTTTATGTCCATTTTCCATGCTGGCATGAGTTGGACAGGTGATTTTGGGCCACGCTGATTGTGAATTGAGTCACCACTCTCTGAGACGAATCGGGGGACCACACCTCACATGTATGTTTTGTTTGGCTTGGTTTCTACGGTGATTCAGAGGTCCTTTATTTTTTTTTATTTCGATATGAAAAATAATAAAAGTATAATTGCCATTTCTTTAGATACAATTAAATAAATATTTCTATGAATATTTCATTAGGTGGCAGAAGAACAATTCGGTCCTATGTTTGCTTCTCTCATGAAGCCAGAGCCTTATTTTGTAAACTTTCTTCGGGATGCTCCAGAACCCACAGGTATGTAGTACAGTATACCCTATTGGGAATTATTTTATTCAGCTTTTTGTTTTCTGTGAGTTTGATAGACTGCCATTGCTGCCCAAGGAGAGGATGTCTCTTAACCACTTGCTGTTATTGAAAGCTGAGATAAGTTCAAGTGAATTCTGTATAGTTAGAGGCAGGCTACACACATAAGTATTTATGCTGGAACTTCTGAGCAAACTATTTTTACTCAAACGTCCACTACATACCCTGAAACACCATCCTTAGCCCAAACATTCTCCACCTAAGCTAGAAATGATAGAATCAATAAACTAATTGCTAGATATCTTTCTCAAGACCACATGTAAGGGAACTAGAAAGAGATACTCTACCTCAGCTGCACATTTCTTCTTGAACTAATTCATAACATCTTAGTTTTGATGTTATATTATTCTAATTTGTCATAACTAATGCAACAGAATAGAGGTAAGGTATGTAAGTTATCATAACTACAGCAACATAATAAGATGTCATAACTAGAGTAACAGTGGATAAGGTATTGGATAATGTGCTTATAGCTTAAGAAGTTCAAATCCACTACTAGTGTTCTTGTGTTTCTGAGTAAAATTACTTTATTCTATATTGACTCAGTTCACTTAGCTGTATGGAACAGATACCATACTACACTTATCACAGAAGTATTTGTTTCATACAGTACTACATCTGAGAATATTACTGGTGATAGACTGGTGTCCAATCCATTAGGAGGCTACTTTCTCATCTGGTTGATGCTATAAAATCAAAGCCAATAAAGTGTAACTTGGAGAAAGAACAAAACCTAATGATAACCAGCTTGTGTTTTATTCACTTATATGTTTTGCAGGTAAGAGTACACTGAAATTGACAGATATGCATAGACACAACTGCCATGAAACATCTGTTGCGATATTTCTCATGTGATACAACATTTGTTGTTGTTGTTTAACCACAAGCCAACTCTGATCAATTAGATTTATGATCAAAAGCATTCCAATCGTGATCATCCTGTCTTTTTAGGGATATGTAGGACTACAATAGCTAATGTGTCCCTTTCCTTATTCAAGATGGTAAGCTGTGATTTGAGGGTGATTTGGCTGTTGTTTCTAGCAGGTTGAACAATCACATAGAGACTCCTTTGTTGGCTCATGATGCTACATTTCATATTACATGGAAGAAAGTAATAGCATGTTTTTGTTCCCCATCCGATATAATTATTGCATTTCTTTTCTTCATACAGGTGATGAAGCTGATGATGCAGAGATAGAGACCCCAAAAATATATGAAGAATTTACTGCTTTTACGGAGCTCTCTGTTCGATTGATTTCTTTTATGCATATGTATAATGAAACTATCAGAGGGGCTAATATGGATCTCGTCTTTTTTAGGGTGATTTATTATATTCCTATCTATTTTGTTATATTTAATCGACAATAGTTGTTCAGGTGTTACAGCTGAATATTCTTGACCAGCTCTCACAGATGAATTTGTAAAGGAGATTCTGCATAAAACCATACTCTACCAAATATAACAGTGAAATCTTCTTCAGCAAACTCATTACAGATAAATATGATTGAATGTTTGTCGATGACCTATGTAGTAGACCAAATTGGCTTGTGAAAATCATAAATACTATGACCTTTAAATATCCAAGTAGATATTTTAGGAAGACTGGAACTTACCATAGTGTTAGTGGAAACTGTAAGAACTAACTGCCACTTTTTCAGTGTTGTTTTAAACAAGTTCACCAGGGTGTCATTAAATTTTGTGAACTTCCAGCACTGACTCACTCATAGTCCATATTATTATTATCATCATGTTGCTGAATCAAAGTCCATATCATTATCATGTTTTCAACAGTTTTATGCGAGTTTCTACTGCACCACGGGGTACACCTCTGTGTTCCTGAGGTGTGTGCAGCATTGTCTTTTGGAATGAATAATTGTATCTATATGCTACATCTGTTTTGCTTTGTTTGTTTGTTTGTTTTGTTGTTGTTTCTGGTGTTACTTTAGTGCTTCATCTGTTTGTTTCGTAAAACATATGCTGAGTGAGTTGTTTTATTTTGTTGGGTGGCGATTGTCCTTTTGTATGTGTTGTGTGAGTTGTTTTATATGTTTTAGTGCTTGGTGTCGCTTGTGTAAAGTATGTGCTGTGTGGGTTGTTGGTGGAGTGTGGGATCTGATATATGGGGCATCCAGTTCATGGAAATATTAACCTTGCAAAGGCATGGCTTTCTGGTTGTTCGCCACTGTTGACTTATGTGCCATCAGTATATCTGTTTTTACCAAAAATAATTTTTAATCAATTAAAATTATACATGTAATGAGGAAAGTCATTAATGTTAATGAAAATTCATCTCAAAAGGGACAAGGGAGTGAACTTTGAAATGTCAACTAACTAAAATGGAATGGTAATATGCAAGGGGCTGGAGGAATGAGTCTGACGTTTGGTAACTAAGGTGACAACTCCAGATATGTTTTGGTCTTATTAAACCTCCTCAGCAAAGCATAGTTAGCACATAACTACCAGATCACAGAATGATTTGAAGAGTTAGTTTTGCCATGAAATAATTTACTGTTTAAATAATTTAAAATAATGACCTTGGAACATTTTCCAAGGTGTCTTCTGCATGAAGAACATATAGCTAACATACATAAAGTCATTATTTTAAATGCCTAATCAGTGATTTATTTTTCCACCCAAAGTATATACATCAAGTATGTTAGCCCACACTTAACTATATGTTTTTCATGCAGAAGGTAATCTTGGAAAAATTTCCAATACATTAACTTATGATGGATTAGCAAGTTAAATGATGATGTTGTTGATGGCTGTTATAGGAGATAATAGTGGTGTTGTCTAACTGTTATGTGCCATTTAATATTTTGTTTCAGCTTGGTGTTTTCCTCCTTACATTATTTTCCTCTCTTATAACAGGATGCTATGATCCATCTCGTTAAAATATCCCGGATTATTTGCACCACTAAAGGACATGCTCTTCTTGTTGGTGTTGGTGGCTCAGGAAAACAGAGTCTTACACGACTGGCCTCATTTATTGCTGGGTATACCACCTTTCAGATCACTTTGACCAGGTAAGAGTTTGTTACTTGCTATGCTGATTACTACTTGGGTCAGAATTTTGTATGTCAGTACACCACCAATAATAAGTGCAGAGGAACTGCAACTGTCATTATCTGGCTGAGTCTGTCTTGCACACCACCACCACCACCAGAATCTACTGATGTACAAATATAAACCAGATAGTGGAATACAACATGTCAAGACTGCAACATCATACCCTATACAATTAAGTACTATATGCTGGAGTGTTTAGTGTGGTCCTCAGTTAGAGAGAGGCATGGTATATATGGGACAATAGATTTGTAGGCCATGCCTAGTCTCATTCAACTGACTTCCTACTTGACCACAGCAGACCTGGGACTACTCAACAACAACTATTTATCGTGACATAGCCTTTTTAAGTGTAATGTAGGATCTGGTTCCATTAACTTACAGTAATAGTCTAGTGTAGCTTAAAGAAAAGAGTTAAATGAAGTATGATGCCACCCCCTCTCTCTGAATTGCATCTCTGAATATTTTTACTTCAGAGCAGTTAGTGTAATTCAAAGTTCTGTTATAAACAATTTAAAATAGCTGAAGTCAAATCATTTTCTTATCCTAATTATGCCTTTCTTTATGCCATTGTATCTTTCTGTATACCAGTTACACCTTTCTTGGAACATTTATAGCTTTCTTATATCATTTATACCTTCCTTATGCCATCTATACCTTTCCACAATTCACCACAGAACTTCCCATTAGAATACAATCAAATGGATGAATGGAGCTGTTAAAAAGGTTTCAAAAAATTCTTTACTTGTGTAGAACCTGTTTTTCATCAATCTGTGCCTGGTGCGCTCCATATCTAATTATAAAATAATTGATGTGAAGCAATAAATTAGCCTGTCTTTCCAAAAAATCCCAACTAAATTAATTCTAATTGACATTCATCATCTTGTCCTATTTAATAGATCATATTCAGTATCGAACCTAATGGATGACCTGAAGTTTCTTTATCGAACTGCTGGACAGCATGGTAAAGGTATTATCTTCCTGTTTACGGATAATGAAATCAAAGAAGAGAGTTTTCTTGGCTTTTTGAATAATATCCTTGCAACAGGAGAAGTAAGTTTATTGAAAGATCTTGCATTTGTTATTCTCAGCAATAAAACAAAAAAAAATAAAGAGCTACATGAGCTACATTAAAGAAAAATACTAAATGTTTATCAAAAACTTACACAACAAATTTCACAAGTGAATAATTACCACAACTGTTTTGGGAGTAATATTGAAGATCATAGACCTTTAGCACTTTTTGGAAAAATTCCACACAAAAGATGATAAACATTTGAATTGCCTACTATCCACAATGTGTTAAACATTTAGGAATACTAGGAGAGTATATTTGTAGCAGTTAACTACTGAGGTTAAGTTAATTTACTTTAAAAGTTTAAAGAAGTGAAGTGGTAATCACGATGGTAAAGGATTAAAATGGTTAATAATTTTAGAGATAGGTTGGTTATTGTTGACAACAGTAATGATGACAATGCTGAAGACAGCAGTTTTAATGAGGGTTATTTCAATAAGGATAATGTTGGTGTATTAGTTATACAGAGGTTTCTTTATTTCCAATGAATATATTCTCCTTGTATTTCAGGTTTCCAACCTGTTTGCCAGAGATGAAATGGATGAAATTATTCAGGAATTATTTGTTCCGATGAAGAAGGATTTTCCAAAACGTCCTCCAACCAATGAGAATGTATATGAATATTACCTTAGCCGTGTCAAGAAGAATTTGCATGTGGTTCTGTGTTTCTCTCCAGTAGGTGTTATTCAAGAACTATTTTTAATGTTCATTGGCTTTCTTTATTTTTCTGCATAATAACTTACTTAGTTGTGCTGATATTTCATGTTACCACGATATAGTTTCAGATTTTAACACAGCACTCAAGTGCTTCATCTCCTCGACCTCTACGAAAAACTACCTCTCCACTAGAGAGCAAATCCAAGGGACGTTATTTGTAATAAGTTCATTTGAAAGTTGTCTCTCTTGGATTATTGACACTATTTTCCCATATTTGTCTTTTGTTTTGGTTAGTGCCTAGCAGCTGTGGTCCAATGCTCACACCAGGTTTTCAACTGTAAAAGAAAAATGAAGGATGCAGTGGTATCAATTAAACTGAGGATTCTTTAGGCTCTGATATAAATCCAAGGATCTTAAAGGAAGGCACCCTTTTCTTTGTGAAGGAATCAACGACCTGCATGTCTTTTGGTATCCATGAAATGTGTGCAATTTCCTTTCTGTCTATCATTTCTCTCAGTATAGTCATCTGTATGCAGAGTCTGTTGTCTAAAATTTTTGTTGTTGAGTGTACTGCATCATAGAGGCAGGAATAGTCTGTTTTGCAAGTTATTTTTATATTTTCGATATTATCCTCTAACTCTAATAGTTCCAATAACAGTTTTCTATAAAAAAACACATGCTTCCAACTCATTGCCAGAGTTTCCACAGCTAGAGTACTTTTGACAATCCTTCTAATGTATTTGGATTGCCAAGCAATAGGCATATATTTATTGTTGCTACCAGCCAGAAAGATAATGTAGCCTCCCTGTGATCCCCAATCTTCCAGGTTGGCAAAAGAGACATCAGTATATGCAATTATTTGTAAATGATTAAGGTTTCCTAATCCTGGAATAACAATTTGAGATTTTTCCTTTTTTGCTTTCTTTACTGTTTTGTTAACTTGTTTAATACATTCTACGCTTTCCTGTTTTAAAATGGAACTTAACTGACTGACATCATAACTTAAACCTGGCCTAGTTTGTGTGGCTAACCAATTTAGTTGACCTATTAGTTGCCTAATTTCTGTAATCTCTGTCGTTCATATTCCGTCTTCTAAGTTTCTGTTATTTCTAACTGGAATATATTTTAGTTTCTTTATGTATTTTTCTTGTCCAAGTGTAATATTCTTCCCAGTCTCTCTAATATCTAGTCCAATATACTGAAACTCTGCTACTTCTTCAGATTTGACTTTAAATAATTTATTTAGCACGTCTGTAACTTGGGTTTGAAAGATCTTAGAGCCTGCAAAGCAGAAATCATCAACATGAGTAGCAATTATACCATGCAGTTTGTTTCTATAATACCATGTAAATATTGCCTAATCATATTTTGAAGCTACTGCTCCCAACTTCATTAATTTCTCCCTGACTGTCAGGTACCAGGATCTTGAAGTATCAGTCAAGCCATATACACATTTTAAGAGTTTCCAAATGTTACCTGGAGGTACATTGGCCTCTTCAGGAGTATCTAAGTAAACCAATCTGTCTGCTCTGTAAAAATGCTGTCTTTATGTCCATTGATTTGCGTGTCCAACCATGACCCTCTTTATGTCCATTGATTTGCGTATCCAACTGTAAACCCTCTTTAGAGCATGTGGGGGGAATCATTTCTAACATTACCAGCATCTCTATCCTGAAAGCCTCTCGCCACGAGTCTAGCCTTACAAATGTGTTTGCCATTAACTTTTTTATTTGTATAAATCCATCTTGTGGATATCTTGGGTTGAATCTGATTTTCTTTCCAGATTTGAAGTTCCTTTCTCTTTGCCTTGCCTAAGTCATCATTTGAGGAGGAAATCATTATGTTTTCCTCATTTAAAGAAGTCTGTTCAGGTCCTGTTGTTTGTTCAGCATCCTTTGTTTGTCATTCGGATACTCCATGTTCAAAATCCAACCAAAATGGTTCACCTTGTTCCATTCATTAAGTATTCATTTTTACCTTTTGCTTTACCTGCCCAGCTTATAACATTCAATCTCCTCCATTCTAAATCCTCATCATTTGCAAGCTTACACATGATAGTTTGTCCTGGTTTTGGAAGCTCAATCATCTTTGGAACAGATTTTTGTTTAGATGGTCTACCTTTTGCTGCTCTCGTAGTTTGATGTTGTTCAACATTGTCAACTTCTTTTGGAGTTTCTGGTTTGACATCAATATTGTTCTATTCACAGATAGACACTTTTGAGGTTTCATTACACCCATTTTGTGGGGTAGTAAGTTCATTATTCTGGTTATCTCTTGAAGAACTTTCATATGTTTCAGAATAGGACACTAACCAGGATGGATGCACTCTTACATATGTGTCTCTCCCAGCCAATGGCATTTCCTGGACCAACCCATCTATCACACTCATTTCTTTTATATAATCATTTTTGTAAGTCTGAGCTATACTTGTCCTAACTTTGTGATGAAGTGCACGTATTAATTTCTCTGAAGACTCACACTCTTGAAGCCTTTTCTAGCAACATGCATAGCATTCAGGTTACTTACCACAATTTCACTGGTGGAAATACCTTCTAATGTAGGGAACTTATCATTTAGAAAGGAAGGGAGGTTGGGGTTTCTTCCAAAAACAAGTTGATTTGGGCTGTACCCATGAAGGGAATTTTGGGCACTTATGGTCCATGTTAGAGTGACTTCAAAACTAAAGCCTGTATCTTCAATTGTTTTCTTCACCATTTCACCCAACACACCATTATGTCGTTCATTCAACCCATTGCTCCATGGACTCTGAGCAGCAGTGGTACGTACCACAATATTCAGGTTCTGCGCCATATCTCAAAAGGATTGGTTATCGAATTCCCTGAATACAATCTAGAGTCCCAAAATATGCCATCCAGTGTTTGAAGATAGCATTAAGGATATCAGAACTTTCTTTACTACAAAGCCTGACTCCAACACTATACCTTGTTCCATGATCTACTAGGTTTAGTACCTTATTGCCTCTGATTTCTTTGATGTCCATAGCAACAGTTTCGTTAAAATATGATCCTAGTGAGAACCCAACAATAGGTCTAGGTTCTGTCTTCTTGTATCGGATACATATTTTGTATTAACTTGGAAGTTCTTGTAAAATCTTCATAAATTCTACATCTTTAACTCCAGCATCCTTAACTAGATCACATAACTTTTTGCCACTGGGATGCCTGAATTGTTGATGCAACTTTGTTGCAATTTTTATTTTTTCCAATCTGCTTTTGGTGGTAATTTCTTTAATGAATAATATTTGACTACACTTACCTCTCTCTG
>JAOPJM010002323.1:9963723-9978928 GCA_027124095.1 Muusoctopus leioderma | reverse complement strand
TCTTGAATTTTCATAGATCCTCTCAATGGCGGTAACCATTTTAGTTGGCACCCCGTATGAAATTAAGATCTTCCAGATAGTAGGTCTATGAATGCTATCAAAAGCCTTGGTGAAGTCGATGAAACTGATTGCCATTGGTGTTTGGAACTCCTGGTACTTTTCTATGATGCGCCGTAAGGTGAAGATCTGTTCAGCACAAGACCTATTGCATCTAAATCCCGCCTGTTCTTCACGTAATTGTTCATTGATCATATCTCGCATGCGATTCAGAATCATCTGACAGTATACCTTTCCTGGCACCGACAGCAGCATTACCCCTCTCCAATTGTCACAGTCACTCGAATTGCCTTTCTTGGGTATACAAACGATTATACCATTCTTCCAGTCCTCTGGAACATCTCCAGACTCCCAGACCTGGTTACAAAGGTTGGACAACCACTGCATAATCACGTCTCCCCACCTCTCAGCATCTCAGCACTGATTCTATCCATACCTGGTGACTTATTGTTCTTGGGGATTTTTTTTTATAATAGCAATATGGAAAAGGAAAAAATTGACACTGGAACTATTTGTACTGTGAAATTATAGGAACAAGATAAAATACTTCAAATTATTGGTCCAGTACTCTGCCATTTCTGCCAACTCCACAACCTTAATGGTAGTAATAATGTTACTTTATAACTTTTAAATGGAATATTTTTAAAAACTATTCACTAAACATTATTAGCTTCTGATTCAGCATATTCTGATATTCATTGCAAAATATTGTTTTTAAAATCTGCTATTCTAGCTGACTTAGATGCTGTAGATCAGAATTTCACATAAGTGTGTTTATTTTCAGTTTAATAAGCAGATAAATATATGCCAGTCCTTATTGTCTAATCAAATGACTTGTGTAAAGAAGATACAAAAAGTATCTACTTAATGTATAAAAATAAATATTCAAATATGTTTATGTAAATGAAAAATAGTTGTAATATAAAATTAAAGCGAATTCCATATTTAAAATCATGTTCAGATTCTATCAAATTTTAGCTATGTAATTTCCAAATCATGGAAAACCTGTTTCTTGTTTATGAAAATTGATTAATGATTTTATTCCCTAGTCCTCATAGGGTATAAACATGATGTTTTTATAACTGCTTCTGTTTATTCTCTTGTAGTCTATCATTTGTTTATGCAACTAATTATTAATTGGTACTTGAAACCTTGTTCTACATTAGATTACCAAATATAGACAATTATATATGATTTAGGCAACCCTTCCATGTACTAATTAAGAGCCTTGTGTAGACATAGCATCATGATAGTTGTTTGAAGAATACCAATGATTGAAAGTTAATGTACAACAAATAAATCAATGATCAATATTAAATCTCTCTTTGGCCTTTTGACTTTAGCTTCTACAAACACTTCTCTCGACAGCATTTTGTATATTCGTTTATATTAGGTTTGCATTTATATATTTTTACTAATTTTCTGTGAAGTTGCTTGAACATAATCCAGCAAATTAATATTGACTACATATCTCTTATAATTGACTGATGTAATATTTTACTGTTGCACCAGATTAAACTTTTACAAATAAAGTAAAAGGAATTGTCAATATGAATCAAATAATCTTCTATATATTTAACAAAATACTAGAATAAGCTGTTTGTTAATTTCAAACTATTGGCATCTTCAAGATTTTAATTTACCGATTTCACATAATTATTTTTAGTTTCTTTATTTATTCTTAAACCTAAAGGCATATTTTTAAAGTGGATAATAGTCATAATTTATATTAATTTTTAAAACATTTATTATATAATTCCAAGTTTATTTATAAAAACAATCATTGTATTAAGTCTATAAGCTTTAGCTAAGATTCACAAGTTACAATCTGTCAGTATTATTGGTTTTCTTCTGAATTCAATTCATAAAATTAAATGTGTAGTAATTTCCATATCATATGATAAGCAAATCTGGTTTGTCATATAGTTATGATGTTTCTACATTATTTTATTCGAACCTTTAATGCAAGCCAATGAGGGAGCCTCTATGTGGTTGTTTGACCTGAATGAAATAGCAGCCAAATCTCACTCAAATCACACTCTTCCATCTTTCAAGAAACAGGACACATTGGATAATGAGGTCTTAGGTGCTGGAAAGTGATGGAATGGTCATAGCTTAGATGCCTTTGATCATAGGTCTGCTTGATTAAGGCTGACCTGGGGCTAAACAACAATAATAACAACAGACTTTGATATGCCTTTGTAACTATAACCAAAACTCCATAGTTTGTATTTTATGAAGTATTTTTACATATTTCACCTGTGAAAATACTTTTATAATAGTAAACATATTCCAATATTATATTACTCATGAAAACTGTTTAAGTTTTATTTTCTACATATCTACTAACACTTTTCTACATATCTACTAACATTTTTCTACATATCTACTAACACTTTTCTACTAACCCACTTCTGTAATGTCTCATCTTTTTTAAGATGTAGGAATTTTTCAATTAAAATTTTTTTTTTTTGTGCTGTTCTTAATTTTGAGCTGTAAAGGGCTCTCATAAACGAGAAAGAGATACAGTGGACACTGTAAAAGATTAAAAAGACCATAATTACATAAAGTTATCAGCAGATTTTGAACATAAATGTGTTTAAAAGGATTCATTATATACTTAACCACCAACAGAATTGAGTGATAAATGTAATGCAAAATGTGCTTAGTTTAATATGTGCTGTTATAATGAAGTTAAAAATGTTAATCCACGGAAAGATGGAAAGATTACCATGTGTTGGGATATGTTACAGATCCATCCGTTGAAATAGACATGTAAAAAGAAGTATGGTTTAACACTGTATAATTTTGAAATGCTTTGGATTACTTATCAGAGTGTTTAACAATTTAATTTTATTTATTTTTCTACTATCATTTGTGTGCTTCTGTGTTTAACTTTTGATTATTTATTTTTTCGGTTAACTCTTGCTTTGTCCACAGTTACTGTTATATTGACCTAATCTTTTATGATGTTAAATATTTTGAATGTCCTTTAACTTCCCTTTAATCCATCTTATTTCTTCTTTTCTGGCTTTCAACTTATAGATCTATAGTTTTAAATTAGAAATCTGTTTCTTAGCAATATAAATATATATTAAAAACTATTTAAGGTCATGTGTAAATAGATGGCATCCTATTGGTTATTATTTCACAAGCATTTCTTTTCATTTCTTGTCTGGACACTTTATTCTACAAGCTTCAGTTCATCTACCCATGAGATGTAGGTATTAGACCTTTTGTGAAAGTTACCTGTGGTTCACCAACATCCTACCCACTGGGATCTTTTTCTTTTCTGCTTAAAATTATATTAATTAGTGTTAACAAATATCAACCCTATTAACCTATGTTAGTTATGACATATCTTTTTATTATTTAATTGAAAGAGGAAGGTTGGCAACCTCCCAGACCAATGAGGTTGATGCAGCTAAAAGTGCAGATATTAATGGCAATTACTATGATTTATAATTGCCTTAATGAACCTAAGATGTATGGTGATATTAACTACTAATCATTGTAAATGTTTGAACTAGATGATTTTATTGATGTTTTGTTAACTTCAATTATCCTCATTAAGTAACTTTTTCCTATCAATGAAACTTTCCAAGATTGATTGTTTAATATACCAGAATTTAAATCTGACAGATTTCAAGCATTATTCTGGTGTCATAATTGCAGCTCATAAGATAAGTGCGGAGCTACATCTAATAGGGTTGTAAATGATAGAAATAACTTAGAGATCCTTATAAAACATTTATGGTTCAAAGATTTTAAACATGACCAGGTTTTCAAAATGTGGTGTCTTGTATGTAGTGTGTCAACATGAAACCTGAAGATGATTGCATGTTATCAATGGTGTAGCTAGAGTTTGTGCCACTTGGAGTGGGCCTTGAGTTTGCCCCACCCCCATATACATATATATATATATATATATACTTTTTTCAATGCAGTAGACCAAAAGTTTGCCCCTCCCACCACCAATAAAAGTGCCATGTGGGATGGATGACCCCCACCCCACCAGTTGCGTTTCTGTATGTTATTGGTATATTTATAATTGAAGAAATTGAGATGAGGATGTTGGTTCACAACTACTTTTATATAAAGTTATTTTTATTTTTCTTCTGTGACTAAAACATAATGACTTACCTTCATGTTTGTTAATGATATCTAATCTACTGCTTCTCATTGAAAATAATTGCATCCCACCCACTAAGCATTTTGGATGTCTTCAATTCTTTTCTATTTTACTAATAGCACTTTGTGATTCTTTGCAAGAAGAAATCTATTTAACTGTTATCGTGGCTTTCCGTAAGATTGCGTTAAGCCACGATCGTGGCTTTAAATATACTCAATTTTCAATTGTACATAACTTCTGAATAGTTAGACCTATGAATGAAATCAAGCAAGCAAACTAAGGATAGGTAAAACAAACATAGGCTTCATTTTTAACAATTAATTACGCAATCTTCAATATGCTTTTGTAATGTAATTACGCAGAATATCAGTTAATAATTTTAAAGTTGTTATCATTGAATGTGTATTTGTTCTTATTTATAATTTATATCTGACAAAATGAAAAGAAACTTAACTTTAATCATATTAGTTGTGAATGCTTTATCTACATACATAAATTAGATAACAGAAGTTAAATAGCATATTTTTATAAAATAGCAATTGCAGCGTGGAAGACTTATTTTAGCCATTCAAAAAAACACGAAACTGTTAACTTCACTTAATCATTTATTATTTGGTGTCAAACTTTTTGTTCTTCGCACTATCTGCGACCTGGTCACTGACACAGTTCCACTGCAACTGGTTTGAAACTTGGCTACTGGCCAATTTATATAGGCCTCAGGGTTTTAAGTTTAAATTTCATTGTTTTTCTTTCTTCTTTCTCTTTTTTTCTCTTTCCCCTTTTCCTCTCTCCTGTCTAGGTCAGTCAATCAGGTTGTCATCACATGGTGATTACAGTAGGTCAGTTATTTTGGCTATTGATTGGAATTTCTGGCTGTGTACTTTCTTCTCTCAGTGGGGACACTTTATAGCATTGTACCATCAAGCAGAATCAGAATTTAATGATTACAAAGATGAGACTAACAGTTCATGACCCCATAAAATTGCTCATAGCTTAAGGATGCTAACTGATGTGTTTGCATTCCTTTTCCCTCAATACTTCAACTTATTCTAACGATATATTTATGTGTGCATTCTGTCAATCCTGAAAGTTTGAAGTCTTATATTGAATCTGAGAATAGTCAGTATTCAGTTTAAGACACTTGCAGTCTTAATCTAAACAATTTGTACAAAAATAAACTGGAATTACTTCATTAAATGTATTACATGAGATGTTTTCTATTACTGATTGAAGCCAAGATCATCTAAATGTAAAAATAAATCTTCACACTATGGTAAAATTACAAAATTGTAGGTCTATCTAACCCATTTCAGCATGTGAAATAGAAGTAAAATAAAACAAGGAAATATACTAGTTAGCATTAAATTATGCAGTACTGTTAAATTTGATCTATTTTGCTTACATTTTTACTTTTTAGTGAAAGAGATAAAATGATTAGCGAAGAAAAAAAATCAATATGTAATCAAATCACTGAATACTTTTCATCATTCTAATTTCTTTATATTAGTTTGTGAGGATAAGATTATTTCTCAAATTGTAATTGCATTACTTTGTAGATGCTGATCGCATTGGTATGTCTCAAACCAAACTTCCTCTTAGAAATTCAATCATTCTTTACAGGTAGTGCATACAAAGTAGTGCCTTTTATGAAATTTCTTTTTCACAGCCTCAGCATTTCTTTTGTCTTCATTCATCTTTACTTTCTTTGTCTTTCTACATGTGTGACTGAGATATTACTATCTGTGGTTTCCAATACATTTTATCTACAGGAACTCTCATTACATTGGTATTCCTAACTGACAGTTTAACATTGTTGTTATTGTTATTATTGCTTAACTTCAGATGAAATGGTTAATCTAATTTACAACTGTTAAGTGTACATAGTTGGTCTGCTTATTTAGACAAGTGTGACTGGAAAATCATGCTATGTTTTAGAAATTAGTATAGCATAGCTGCCATGGCAGCCACATAGAATACAAAATACTGAATAAAAGTATGAATCGAGACTACAGCTTAATTTCTGTATCACTGGCAACCTCTCTTTAAGATCTCACATTCTCTACTTAGCCAATTCTTTTTCAGAGCCAGAAATTTCCTAAGCCCCAAATTACTGCTAACATTTTGCAAGGTACATACAAATTTACCAAATTACCTAAAGCCTGTCTGTAAAGGTGCCCCAAATTCAGGGACACATTAAAAACTTTCTAGACAGTATCCAAGGAAAAAATGTTCATCTGACTACAAAGCCCTCATTCGCCAACACTCTCCAAATACAGGCCCTTCACCAAGCTATATCCTTTCTCTGTTTCCTTACAACTACTTCAGCATTCTTTGATCCTTTGACCAATTTCTCTTTTATTTTCCCAATACTTGTTTAAGAGAGTGACATTCTCCTGGAACTCTGTCACATTCTACTTTATTTGTCTAACTATTGAAATTACTGAAACTATAATATCATTCATTTATCTTGATACTGTTTACAATGATCTAAAATACCTATAAGCAGTGCCATTAATCTTAATACTAACAAATAAAAGAAAACCACTTCACACTTCAGCCAAGTAGTCTATATGTATAATAAATGTTATACAACTACATATAATGAATGAACTGTTATACAACTACATATAATGAATGAACTTTTATAATGCAAATGTGCCTCCTATTTTCCGATATTAGCACGGTAAATGGAAGAATTTAAGAAGTGGCTATTGAGCATTGGAAAATCTAAATGTGAATGAATGGTGCATAAAATGAGTTCATGTCATGTTTCAGGGGCTAGGTATAGTGTTAGGATTGGTAATGTGTTCAGTGAGGAAATTAATGTACAATCATGGATAAATATTGTTTGTACTCAGCACTATTCTCATCATACTATTCTTTAAACCCATTACACCATCATAAAATTTATTTTTCCTGTATTTTTACATGGGTTGTATATGCCTGCAGTATAACAAATTTCCTGTTAGACCCAATGTCCTGAGATCTGAACTCCTCACTTATTCCCATGCCTTTCTCTGCCATCACACAGCGCATCATCAGTATCCAGCATTCAACATCCATTTGCATCACATGTATATATACCAGTGCAGCTGACTTTTTCATTCATTAGCTGATGTCTTTAATACCCAGTTACTTTCTTAGCTCACTTGCGCTTTGTCTGATATGTAAATTGACATTATACATCCAAAGGATCACACTAAACTTGTTTTTCTGCAGTTTCTCCAGATCTCCCATATTGATTAGCTCTATCTCACTACCATGCATAATCACACTTTTTACACATCATTCATATAGTCTACCTTTTGCTTACAGCAAAACGATTCGTTGTTAACTGAAGCAACATCTTAATGAATTGAGTTTAAATAGGATATGTCTCAGATCTTTTGTATGCCAGCATCTTGTGGCAGAAAAACCGCAAAAGTAGTTTCTATGTAAACATGACCCAAAAGGTGGACATGGTCAAAGCCTTTGTTAGTTTGAAAGTGCTGCTATTGTTTGCAGTTGTGAACGATACCACCTGTAGAATCTATTTACTACTGGTTGTGTTTTGCCATTAGCAGTTACGTGTCTTAGCCATCGACATAGCCATAGCTATGAATGAGTAGTGTCTTAGATGTCGACAATGAGCTTGTGGGAAAGAGTGCAATCAAGTTGAGAAAATATCTAAACATTTTAAGCTGTAGCTGAATATATAGAGAAAATATGTCTCCATAGGACATAATTTGAATTGAATGATAGTATACTAGAGGAAAACATACTGCAAGATGATAGTGGAGTGTGTCTGTGGTTGAGATAGACCAAAAACAAAAATCCTTAATAAATAAGATGACACTTGAGAATATTGTGCCTGAAAAATGAGCTGACTTGCATGCATTTCAAGCTGGAAATAGAAGGCAGACATAACAAGGATAATTCTGAAGATGATAGTGTCTCTGTTCATTTATTTAAGTTTTTATTATATAGCTGAAATGAAAACAATGAAGAAGATTGGTCTAATTACAAATATACCAACCTGCACAATATTCGTTGCTAGACTAGAATCTACAACCATACTTTATCTCCCATAATTAGTTTGCAGCATTTTCTCCTTTAGTGTATTGATATATTAGTAGAATAGTTCTACCAGAGTACGTTATTTTCTATTAGCTTTTCAATGCAGAAAACAGCAGTGGTTCTGATACAACTGGCTGTACTGCAGCAAAATTACTGAAAGTGATAATTAGAGGTGACATGCGTATTATGTTAAGGGATGTATTCTGAGTTTAAGATATACAAATCGTATTTAAATGTACATATAAGATGTGTTACCTATAATAAAGCAATCCCTATTCTAAACAGAGAGTTCAGAATTTTATAAAACATTAATAAGATTATTGAATACAGCCTTAACCCTATAATACCTATTGTTAATAATGTTTGATGCTTCAAATATTTCATTCTATGGAGAAGAAAATGTGGAAATTCAAAGCTTGGATGAGCTCAAAGGATCCTTAAGGCAGTAACATATGAAAAAGTTAATTCTAATTCTTACAGAGTTATTTCATTTTATAAAGTTGTATTGTCTTTTCTTACTGACTACTTACATGGTGTAGGGGTATATTTGCATGCATTCATAAAGCACGTATTTTCTTTGCGGTTTGATGTGCTTTCTTGATGGATCTAATGTATTGTCCGTCTAGCATTGTTGTTGTTTCTTTTGGAGAAATGCGGTACCTGTGAGTGCCGTAAGTGTATTTGTTCATCGTTTTGCTTTCTTTACTGTGTCTTCAATGTGTGCTGTGAATGTTGTGGTGGTGTTTTATGTAACTCCTAGCATTTTTTGTCTTCACTGTGTGTGTGTATGTTTATGTTGTTGAATGTGATAGTTAGGTGTATTTGATGTTCTCTAGTGTTGCTAGTAAGAAGCAGTCTATTTTGTAGGTGCTACTTTCAGTATGTTGTTTTGGAGCCAGGTTTCTAGGTGATTGATGTAGGGTTGGATAAGTTGTATAGCTGTTTCTGGAGAATGGTGGGGGTTATGAGCGTAATGTCATCTGTATATGAGGCTGTGTGTATATTTGTGGAGGTGTGCATCTGTCATGTAGACAGGTTAAAAAGAGTGAGGTCTATCCTTGTACTCCATTTGGAAAATTGAAAATCTAGTGTGTTGTTAAATATTATGTAGGCTTGGCAACCTGAAATATAATTTGCTCAAGAAAGCATGTGCAAGATTGTTTGACCTGCTAGAAATAATAGCCAAATGTCCCTCAATATTACCCCTACCATCCTAAAAACAGATGAATATACTGGATAACTGAGTCCTAGATATAATTTGCCTGAAAAGATGGCAGGATTGACATGGCTGCAATGCTGGTTGAAAAATACCCATATTAATTGGGAAATTTAGAAACTCAGGAGATGACAACCCAGGAAATAAATTAAGATGCATGCCATATTTGTATTGAATCAATAAAAAATGTAACAACTATATATCAAGATACCTAATATAAAAGGCTGGGTTATTTAAACCATTCAATCTCTCTATTCTCTGATAATCTTCAGAGATATCGTTGTTATTGTTATCCACTATGCTATGTGCACAAAATTTATTTTATTTTGACTGATTAATTAAATACATCTGTCTTTGGATAATTTACTGTTGCTGATAATTGTTGAGTTATATTAAAGATATAAATATTGTATTTACTAAAGGTTTTTTTATATGGTTGAATATTTAAGCCAATGCCTACCGCTAAGATTAGTGAAAGAAGTAGAGTTATAAGAAGTGCATAAGATTATACTAGTGGCCAAAAACTTTGAAAAGTTCAATAGCTCTGTGCAAATTATTTTTAAAGTATATCACATGCTAAGAATGAAATATTACGTCAATATAGAATTCTAGGAACAATAGAGTGGCAATTAAATTTGAAGTAATAAAACTAAATTGTTTAGCATGCAAATCAAACATTCATAATATTGGTGAAAATCTCGAGCACTAAAAATATCGAAGTACTTTTATGTTGGTGGTTAATGCTATACGTTTGAAGACATAGCTTTCAATCTTGGAGTCTTGTATCTTAATAAGTCAATTAGCGTGTTTCATAAACTAATAAAAAGAATGACATAGTAATTGCAATATAATCTACACATTAAATTAATCTTAGAAATCTAAATTTTTTTTCACTATTTACATATCTGAATAGAATTAATGTCAATTATATGTGTTAGAATAATCAAGATTCTAAACCGCATAGGTCAACTGTTCATTTCATTGCAAACCACTTCCAGCAGTTTTGTTTCCTGGGCACCAAGCACATACTAATTATCCTTGCTATTGATATTATTTTAGCTAATAATTAAGACATGTAAAGAGCTGCTAAATTGTGTTCTAATCAATATGGGAATAACATTTTTTTTTCTTTTGAATAAACTAAATAAATAGATAAAACAAAACCAAACAATAACATTAGTATGTTCTCAGGTTTTTCTATTATTGATCAATTTCATATTTGAAAATCATATTTTTTTATTGAATTATAAAAGGAACTTGTAATGGTAAATGAAAGTTAAAATAATGTTAGTGATGATGATGATAAAAAATATTGATAAGAATAATAATATTAACAACAACAAAAGTAAGTACCTCAATGCATTAATTAGAGTTATACTATTTTTTTCAGTACTACATTTGGAGTTGTATAGTTAATATTTGTGCAAACCAGATCAAAGTAACAGATCTAAGAACATTGCAGTGATTAAGAATGTAAAGCAGCTTCAAATGTATAACAATCTTCCCTTATTGATTTTTTAACCATACATTAGTAACTGTTTACCTTTATTTCTTTCTGTAAGGCTGCTTATGACATTTAAATGGTTTCATGTATAGTTTTTAATGAACAGTCATTTTTACTTTTCCATATTTCAATAGTCACCTCGTAAAATTGTAACCAATTTACAGAAGGAAAAGGAAATAAAAAGGAAGAAATCAACTAAATTATGTTTGAAAAGTTATATATCAGTGAGTGTATCAAAGAACTAGTGTTTACATATGTTAACATAATTGGATTATTGTAATTGAATTTTCTTTTTCTTTGTTATTATGTCAAGCCTTAAGTTAACTTCTGATTTTTTTTTCATTTCTTTTATTCAAAGGTGATGTAGTGTGAAATTACAGTAAACTGAAGTTTACTTGCAATCTTTCATAATTCTCTGAGAGACTTGATCTCATATAAAGAATTTGGGATACAAAGATGACATATGAATATTCATCTAATAATTGTTTCTAACATAGGCACAAGGCCATCAACCCAGTACTTGACTGGTACTTTATTTTATCGACTTTAAGATGAACGGGCAAAGTTGACCTTGGTGTGATTTGAACTCAGAGTGCAATTAGCCAGAACGAACACTGCAAGACATTCTGTCTGACGTGCTCGAGTAAAATATCTTTTAATTATCATTGACTAAAATCTTATTTTCAAGAAATGTGTCAGTATATGCTTTTATTCCGATAGAAATATAATTGGCAAAAAAGTAGGTTAAGTTCTCTTTTAATAAGTTACTTTATAATATTATTGGTAATTAAACTTTCTTTAAACTGCATTGTCTTGCTTGCTGATTATAACATAATTACTGCAGATAATGATACTGAACATATCACATTTTGAATATTGTAACTAAAGAAAATACTTGCTGTTATTTATTATCATTCATGCTTATATATTCATGCTGGTTATAAGAGAAATTAGATATAGCATGCAAGAGAAAAGACTGTACTGGTACAGGCATGTGATGTGTATGGAGGATGTCAGTTGTGTAAAGAAGTGCTAAACATTCCTAGTGGATGGAACCTGTGGAAAAGAGGGAGATATGGGAAGATGTGAAAATGGATCTCAAAAGACTGAACCTCATGAAAAACAGACATAAATCTGCTCATATTAAGGCTCCCTGCCACCAACCATCTTATTATTATCTACCACCATCCCTCTCTTTGTTACTGTCTTATCTGTCACTTCCTATCATTTTCTTTATTTTCCATTGCTCCCTTTTTCATCACCCTGTCTCTCTTCTATCACTCTCTCTTACTCTCTTTAGTATCTCCCTCCTCTCCTTTCACTCTGGCCCTCTCCTATCACTCTCCTTACTCCCCTGTTCTATCTCCCTCTCGCTTCTTTCACTCTGGCTCCCTCCTATCTCTCTCTAGTTCTATCACTCTCTCGCATTACTCTCTCTCGTATTACTCTCTCCTTTCACCCTGGCTCCTCTTCTATTACTCCCTCTTCTATCACCCTCTCACTTGGGCTCTCATCCCTTACTCTTTCCCCTATTACTCTTCCACACCTATCACTGAAATGTACAAGTGAGACATGGTCTCTGACTCATCTAGGAGGGCATTAACTCTGAATAAGAACTAACTTTGACCATGACGCCGTTATAACTATTTTGGCATGTTTGATATGAAACATTTTCATCATCAACATTATTTCAAAGACATTAATATCTACTTTCTCATGCTGGCATAGATTAAAAAAGCATTCAATATAATTTTCTAATTATCTGGAACTTGTATAATTTTATTATTAATTTTTGTGTTTATCAAATCATTTTGTGTGAGGTCTAATCAACTCAAATTACCACATTTCATAATTGACCTATCTCTAGTTTCTATAACCTCCACTATTATCTCAAGGTATATTTTCGTTCAGCTGATGCCATCTATAATCTGTACCAGTGCAGTTATATTTCCTGAATACATGAGCCAATCACTGGATATCACTGGCAGCGAGATGATAGATGAGACTACTGGCAGGGTATAACAGACTGTGCTTCTGGTGGTAGTTTTGGATGCTTGTCATTTGTTAAGAGTCATCCACTCAAAGACGGGCACTGCACTTCATGAGGAGGTGGCTTCTTCTCTGAAGTACTCAGCCAACGAATCTTCCATGGATTCAACAACCAACCTGTGATGAGTACAAGGCTCTGGACAGGAGTGTTTGGAATGAATATCTAGAAGCCCTTTGCGTTGCATGCCGTTGGAGGTGATGATGACATGAGCCAATACTTTTGCTAACCAGATTATTTCTCAAATCATTTGCACTTAATTTCTCTCTTATGTTCATTTAGCATATCTAATAAATTTTTATTTCTCTCTGATATAGTATTACACACCTGATGCATCTCATTGTCCATCTTTTGTACAAAGGAAGAATTGTTTTGTTACTGAAACCTCACATCCTACTGTCTTGAAAACAAAAAAGCATATTGGATTTGTAGTTCTTGATATACATACAAAAGACTGGATGGTTATGGAACATCTTTTATCATAGGTTGGCTTGATCCAGGCTAACCTGGGGCTAAACAGCAACAATTTCTCCTTGCTGAATATATTGGTTGTTCTTTTTATGCTTTCAGCTCCATTTACATGTTCTGAATACCTCTTGGTATCAATTCATTACTATGTATCAGTTTTAGATCAATGAATAAAAGGTAGAGTTGTTTGTTCATTACCATGCATCCTAACTCTATTCAAGCATCTCAATTCTATTCTGTGACAGTTTGGTTATCAACTTCGTGACGATCCTGTGTCTACATTTGTTTTTTTTCTTAGACATTTTATTTTTGTTTTCGTTCGAAAAATGACTTTTTTCTTCCTTTTAGTCTTCTTTTTCTATTCTAAGTATTTCTCTTTACTCTGCTTGTTTTATTTATATTTAAAACAAAACATTAAAAATCATTTAAAGAACTATTTCAAAAACACTCAAACACATACAACTTGAAAGAAAGCTGACTATCAGCAACAAAATATTTTGTATATTTATTCTAAAACTATGGATTATTTTTAAAAAAATGAATATTTAAAAGAATAATGTAATACACATTGTAATCAAGTATCTATATACAATATATACTAAACATTCAATAGTTGTTTGAAAGTAAAACTTCTGAATTAAAAATGAAAATGATATTAAGAAATTTACATATATATCGGAATTAATTTTTAAAATAACTTTTAATGACTAAACAAATTTCCAATTCATAGATTAATTATTAAAATGTTTAGAAAGCGAATTGTGAATACTTCAACAAAAGTTAAACACATTTTCTTTTTACTGCCATAAACTTTCTTGAGTTGTTGGTAATCATTACATTTAAACATAATTAATGTGATATTCATTTATTGATTTCAGTAAATGTTATGAAGCTATTTTCACATCTTTCAATCATTTGCCTCATCTCGTTTCATTAATTGAAATCTATTAAATGATTTTGCACAGAATAGTAGAATAGTAAAATATTAATGATGTTTTAGAATTACACATAATGATGGCTTGGCATGAGGCTTGCTTTTTTCGCTTTTTAATGTAGTGGGAATACTGTTGACAGAATGAACTCTAATACATGACTGCTACATATTTGATTGCTGTTGTTGTTTAACCTCAGATAAGCCCTGATCAAGCAGACCTATGATCAGAGGCATTCTAGATGTGACTATCCATCTTTTCAGGGATATTTGGACTATATTATCTAATGTGTCCTTTCCATTTTTAAGATGGTGTGGGGTGTAATTTGAGGGAGATTTGGCTGCTACCTCTCGCAGATTGAATGACCAAATAGAATCTTCCTTGTTGGTTCCTCTATGAGGTGGTGTTTATCATATCTCAAGTACCTTAGTTATGCCATATATTAAGATTCAGCATCCTATTTTTCCAATACATAACAACTGAGTTTTGTTTGCAGTTGTAATGTTAGAATCTCAGAGAATTTTATGTTATTAAAGTTCCTTAATCAACACCTTTTGTACTTAAGGCTACTGGATTACTTTAAATTAAATTTAACAAATTAATGGTTATATAACTTTGTATAAAGAAGTTCAATACATGGCTTAATTGATACAGATTTAGATTGTGTTTACAGCAGAGTGCCTACAAAAAATATTATTCTTTTAGTACTTTATATACATCATCATCATCATCATCGTTTTACGTCCGTTTTCCATGCTGGCATGGGTTGGACGGGTGATTTCGGTCCGCATCG
>JAOPJM010002323.1:9949550-9961372 GCA_027124095.1 Muusoctopus leioderma | reverse complement strand
CTCCAGTCTTCGCAAGTCCTCTGCGTTCATGGCCCATGTCTCACTGCCATGCAGCACTGCAGTTCGTACACAAGCATGCAGCACCACAGTTCATACACAAGCAGTTCGTACACAATACATGCTTCTGCAAAAATCTTATGTTTCATCAGCCCAGTTTACAGATGTGTTTTTAGAACCAACTTTTGCATTATGTTCAGCTGAATCCAAAACTTGCTACACATAACTTTTCACTATGAAACATATTTTCCCAGCCATTATTTCAACAAATATATATTTATATATTTATCTCATAATGTTTGAAACGTAAAACATATACTCATATATGTCATACAGGGTGCAAACATTACCTGATACAGAAATCTATACTAGGAGTAGAGTGGTAAAATACACACATACATGCATGCACGCATGTGTGAGCGTACACACACACACACACACACACACATGCCATTTCTTTTTTATCTTAAAAATTCTGCCTGGGATTTTACCTATGAAATTGTAGATAATTATATGATGAATCTCACAGATAAGGTGATATAGTATTAAAAAAATAGCAATATACTGTATTACAAACACATACAACCCATGCTCTTTATAATTCTGTTTATTTATGATAAACAGAAACATTTTTTATTTTGTCAGGGGTGATGTGTGTTTGTTTTAGCTAAGTTTCAATTGGGCTTTATTAAGGATCTTCAAAATTTGTTTTAATATCATTTCAATTTTTATGTTTTTTGGCTATTTTTTCATATTAAATTATTATACATTTCCTAGTTCATATAGACCCCTTTTAGTCTTCAGCATTATATTTATTGGAAAGAAGTGACATATTACATTGAAATAAATATAGAAAACATTAAGTCATTTGCTGATTATTTCTATAAGTTTACTTTAGTCATACTAGGATAGTTACAATAAACATGTCTATCATAAAGATATGAAATATATTGTATTTTATAATCTTTCTAACAAAAGTTTTGGTTAATGTGGAATTGTATATTTATACAGGTCTATATTTTTTATTAACTTTTGTAACTCAACACATATTACCGTTATTCTGAAGAGAAAAAAATAAGTCATTATAAAACAAATTTCTGAATATATTTCTTTATGGTTGTTAAGTTGTATAAGTTTTTAAAGAAACAAAATTTTATGCTATACATTTATCAAAAAATATCTGTAGCAGTTACAAGTTGAATTTGATAAAATCTACATAAATTCTTCAATTTTTTATAGAATTACAGCCATACTCATTATAGCTATCAATATTATACCGTAATTATTCAAAAAAAATAAAACACTGCATTTATTGTCACAAAATCAGTCATATTTAAAATCAAATCATCATACTTACATTTTAAATCTTTTTGAAAATCTTTCTTATAGAAATAAACTTCATTATCATAACTATAACAACTATTATCATTGCTTATATATTAATTAAAACAAACATTATTACAATTGAAATCTGCACTGCAGCTACTACCACCACCATTGTAAAAGCAACTCTGAATTTAAGCAGTATATCCTAAAAATTATTAGGGTATCATTATGATTCTTTACTTAAGCATGAAGCTTAAAATTCATAGAAGTGGGGAATGGAAAATTGAAGCATTCCTCCCTTTTCCAAAGGTGATAGTAACATTAGTGAAGCAGTTCCAATTGATGATAATGAAAACAAGATCTCAGTTCTCCCAGATTTTACATCTATACTTTGGTGCCCAGTACTATTTTAATAATAATGATTATTATTATTATTGTGACAAGGGCAGTGGATTGATAGAATTGTCAGAGTGTTGGTATGCCCGATGGTATTTGTACTGTCTCTTTAGGTTCTGAGTTCAAACCATGCCAAGGTCAACTTTAGCTTTCATCCTTCTGTGGTCGATAAACAAAGTACCAGTCAAGTATTGGAGTCAATATAATCGACTTACACCCTCCTCCAAATTTCTGGCCTTGGGCTTATGTTACAAACAATTATTATGGTGGCTTCATTATAATAACAATCCTCCAATAAATTCTATTTCTGTATTAAAGCTTTTTAAATTTTAGGATTTTAACTAAACACTTTAAATTCCAACATATTTCTTTATCACCATTTTGTTGAATTATTTCTTGATAAAGTCTTGAATATGTGCCCCAGCATGGCTGCAGTCCAATGACTGAAACCAGTAAAAGAGTATACATTTCTGTATATCATACAAACCAACCCAAACCATACAAACACTTTTTAATTAAAACATTAGAAAAATAAATGAGTTCCTAATATATATATATATATATACATATGGCATTGTCTCTGTTCATTCAAATCATTCTGTTATCTAATTTTAGATATCTTGATAGGAATCAGTTTTGATGCAATGCAATTAGATAAATACAAGACATTCGTGATTCATGTATTGATTGGAATTAAACAAATCTGTTCACAGTTTTTAAAAAAACAAACAACAACGATAGCAACCTAGAGCAGCATTGTTTTAGATTCACCTATTGCTAGCAAAGCTCCTGTGTAGCTCTGTATAGAGTATCTTCTAATGCTCATTTGTTTTTAATATCCTCTTAATAGAAGTATCCTAAAATAGCATTTGCAATTCAAACAACATTTCATACTCTTTACTTTCTATTGCAGTCAATTTCTATTTAGCCAGCAAGAAAGAATTCTGCAATATTCTGCCCCATCTTTTGTTTTAAATTGGTTGATTTAAAACTGATCTATTCACTGGAAATGTTTAATAAATTGTTACCTCTACACTAGCTGAAACTATTATATTATTTTCAAGTATTACTCCCTTTACCCATTCTTTTCAATGTCTCTGCAAAATGTTAATAGAATATTTGTCAAACTCTCTCTTTATTCCTACTTCTCTCTCTCTCGCGATGTTATTATATATAGTTTCTATTTATTTAGGATCTCAAAGACACTTTCTTAACTAATCACCCTAAAATGATCCTAATGTGTCACAGTGTTATGTCAATATCATTGTTGTTATTGTGTTATTCTTTGAATAGAAATCTATTAAATCTTCACGTGTATCAATTTCACTGTTAGATTCCCTTTTATTTCTAAAATGTTATATATCCTAACAGGCTAAAATAATCAAGTAGATAAGGTATCAGCCTTATAATTCCATTTCAAATGTTTTATAGTCTCAGTGGAGAAAAATGATTAATTCTATTTGTTTCAGTTTAGTTACCAAATTCCTTGGCAAAATTAATTGATAAATTAGTGCCCAATTCATGTTACTGCTTAACCACACAGAGTTCAGAGCAAAGCATGACCTTACGAGACTCAGGGGTTCCTGGAAATATTCAGTAATAGAGATCAAGAAGATTAGTAATTACTAAAAAAAATAATTGTTGAATGAATCTACAACTATAACTTTTAGACTGCTTTGCCTAGAATTTAATTAAAAAAACCCAGCCAAATATATGCCAGAATTAAATGATAAATGTAAGTGTGTGTGTGTATGAACATATACATGCATACACAATGTAAAATCAGCTCCTATGTGGAGTATCTATAGGTATTCTCTAACAAACTTGAAAAATAACTTAAAAGACATTCAACCATAAATTTCCAAAAGATTTTTGAAGGTTCAATTAACAGCTGAATTCCAAAATGTCAACCACAAAGCAACTCCTAAAATTCTTCAGTAGTATTTCTGAGGGGTACCAAATTATATTTTCGTGGGAAATACCCAAAAGCATACTGTAATTTGAAGCCACTTTTGAAGAAGCCAAATTATTGAAATCCCATGATAAATCTACTTAGAAAATATATAACTACTTTGAACAAATTATTATCAAGCCATTGTTATAACTAAGTTTTAATAAATCAACTCAACATATGTCAAATGCATATTTCTAATGGTTTAAGTTTTCATAATGTCTAAATTATTCAACTGTTAAATCATCAATGCTGTGGTATCGTTTTTTGATGCATAACAAGCATTACCAAATTTTGTTCATAAGCTCTCAGCTCAAAGGAAATTAAATACACAAGGTCATAATAACCTCTCTAGTGTTGGTGCTATGATAAATGCACCCAGTACATTCTGTAAATGGGTTGGTTTTAGGAAGGGCATCCAGTCATAGAAACCATGCCAAAAATGGAATGTATGAGCAAGATGTGATTCTCCAACAATGCCTTGTGAGTGAAATTGGTAGCTTGAAACTGTATAGAAGCCTGTCGATATATATATATATATATATCTGTATATATACATATGTGTGTGTGCATGTTTGTGTTTGTCTCCATGAAGTCTTCATTGTTGCTATCACTTGGTGCTCATTTGTTTAGATCCCGTGTAAAACAAGAGACTGGCACATTAGCTGTTCAGCAGTTAAAGGTTCGTAGAAAAACTAACCTTATTTACAAAAATATGTTATGGTTGGCAACAGGAAGAGCATCCAGCAGTAGAATACTGCTCCAAAAACAGAATTCATCCAACCCATGCCAGCGTAGAAAAATGGATGTAAAAACGATGATGATGATGAGTCTGAAAAAGAAATGCAGTGCCTCATTGCACTTACAGGACTTTCCAGGTGGGAAGAAAGAATTTAAGTAAGAGTTTAGTATAGAGGCTGGAGGGTATGTCTCAGTGCGGATGATGAGAGGAGGTGTGACAAGTATTTCAAATAGGTTTCGGTGATGGGGTACGCAGTTTCTTAGTTTAGAAGAAGAGAAGCCATTGTAGTAAGGTAGAAGCAACAGGTAGTAGAGAATATTTAAATGTGCTAGTGATTGTAGTCTGCTGAATCAAAAGTTTTGACCATGTAGCCATCTTGTTTCTAAGAAACACAGAAATTAGAAATGTGTGATATTTTTTGGTGAATAGAATTGGTGGCTCTATTAATTTTGGTCTTCCCTTCATTGAGGGTGAAACATTATGATTCAACGTCTGTTTTTGCAAGTTGAATAATTAAATCAAATATAAATGTTATTGAAAATACCATGATGTACAGATCAAGTTTGAATCATAGAAAATTTCTAACTGACTGATATGTTCATAGAAGTAAACAAATAATTATACGTGTGTGTGTTTATATATTTTATATTTTTTACTTTGCCAAGGTTATTAGTTAACAAACAAAGAGATAGATCTATGCTTACTTACTTTTCTTTTCTTTTCTCTTTTGACTTGTCTAAGCTTAATCAATAATTTGAATATATTGGGTGAGGTAAACGTAAACAAGAAGGAAGAAATTATTGAAATTTAAGATCAAATGGAAAGGTTATAGTGCAAAACATTTGCTATATAACATTTCTTTTAATCAATTATATATATATTTTTTTTAAACTTCCAAGATGAGCATTTTTTTAAATAATTGTATAAATTCTTCAAAATAGAACCTAAAAAGTATATAAATATTATCTAAAATAGTAAATAAATATTATCTAACGAAGTAAAATAAAATGCCCAGAAAAAATATTTTTACTATTGAAATGTTAGATTATTTATGAAATAGATAATTCATATATTTTGTATATACATTTACCAATATTAAATACAAAAGGGAGACAGTGAAGTTAAAAGTGAATATTGCGAGGACAATTTTATGATCACATCAATAGAGAAATGTGGTTTAGACAAACAGGTAGGAAAGAACGTATCACTAATTACTTTTTATGTAAATACTGCTTTTATTCATGAGTTTATTTTTAAACTAAAAGAGTTCTTTACAGAGTGAATTATGGTGCTGGTTAGCTATATTTTAGTCCAGGGGTGGGCAACCTTTTTCGAGAAGCGGGCCGCATGAGACATGGCTCATCATCAGGCGGGCCGCACTACTAAACAAATTCAAGGTAATTTTTCGTTGAAGGTACCTCAACCATTTTCACTACAGAAGACCATATGCGTAAGCATCTGCCTTAGAAATAGGGAAAATTTGAATAATTTACTCACAAATTTTGATGAAAAACTTGGCGTTGTACATTTTCTATAAATTTCTCAATATTTACAGGAATTCAGAAAACACCGCGGGCCGCACGTGGCCCGTGGGCCGCAGTTTGCCCATGACTGTTTTAGTCTATGCTGATTGTGCCTAACAATAGGAAAGGCATCCAATTATAAAAGCCAGAAGTTATGTAGTAACCACAATTTCGTTAACAGGATTGATAGACATTTTGTAAGTATTGCACATGGTAGTTGTGCTGTCTGGTGTATCAGCAGCAATGGCTGGCTTTTAAAGTTTTGAGTTTCAGGTCAGGTCTCCTGCCACACTGTCAATTCAAACACTGTAAATAGCAGGCCAGGTAATACACTTAAGATGTATGACATATTCTAGATGAAAAATGTCCCATGTGCTAACGTGACAGTGGAAAACATTGATGAAGTGGTGAAAAGATGGTAAAGGACCAGGAAAAATAGCTAAGTCAATGCTGGCAGAATTTGTATTCAGCATACATAGGGATGTTAACTGAGCATTGTAGAGTTCTATTATTTCTGCCATCTCCACCCTTACATTGACTACTGATCTCTTCCTAGTATGCCCAAGCCTGATATTTTTATATCATCATTTGAATCAGCTCCAATATAAGGAAAGGAAGGATGAAGCACTGAGTCTATTCTGGCAGGATTTTGATTCAAAATACACAAGGATGAAACTAAATACTATAAGACATTTAGTTCCATACTCTATAATTGTTGCCAACTCCATGCCCTTACATTAAGTTATTAAAATATTGTGGTTCCTCATAAACAGATGTCCGGCCGTTCGGTGATCAGTGTTGGTGACAGGAAGAGCATCCGACCGTAAAAATTCTGCCTCAATAACTCTCTCCGTCCAACCCATGCTAGCATGGAAAAACGGACGTAAAAAGCGATGATGATTGTTTTCATATAACAGAATCATTTTATTTAACAACAGAAAGCATCAAAATGAATTATGACATAACATTTTAGTTAAACTAGTATCTATGAACTCAATCCAAAATAATAAGATTACTGAAAACTATAATCAGCTCAAATGTCCAAAATGAATCAAACATGTTATCTGCAGCTAGATTATTAGTCTCCTGGGAGTCACATTAATGGATATTGAAATAAAAATGTCAGAAATCTAATGAATTATTTAGAAAAGAATACACGACTAAGTGATTTAGATATAATAATTTACACTGGTTGCTACATGGTACTGTATATGAATATTAAGAGAAATTAGTTATTTTGCCTTAATTACTACTGCCAGGTTAAATTAGTGGCAACTAGTAAACAGATTTGTAAAATTATGATCGTAATCATTTATGATTTTGTTTCCTTTTTCAGCTTGACTTGAAATTTAAACTTTATAAGATGGAATCTCTTTCTCTCTCTCTCTCTCTCTCTCTCTGTGTTTGCATCTCTCTCTCTCTTACTCTCTCACACAGTATATTTAGTTTAAATCTTGACACTCATTCAGCAAACTCTTTTTTTGAGCTACCTATGTTCTCTCTGTTACAAAGTACTTTAAAAAAAAATACTTATTCACAGGCATGCATGTACAGACACACACACAAACACACATACACACACACAAACACACATACACCAACCAACCAACCAACCAACCAAGACATTTTTCAGCTTTTTTATCATTGTTTATTATTTAAGCAGTCAAATTGCGAATTGGCAGAGTCGTTAGCGCATCGGACAGAATGCCTTACAGTATTCATTCCGGCTCGCTGCACTCTGAGTTCAAATCCCACCGAGGTCAACTTTGCCTTTCATTCTTCCGGGGTTGATAAAATAAAGTACCAGTCAAGTACTGGGGTTGTTGGCCTTGTGCCAATGTTAGAAAAACAATTATCTAAACAGTCAACATGCTATTATGCTATCGTATATTTGCACAAAAATAAGATCTCTGTTGCAAACAAACAACTAACTTCCAACTAATCCAACTGTATATACTGTATTACACTTTATTAACACATTAAATATTAAATTACACACTAAGCAGCTGAGATATAGAATAAATACATATCTGTACTGAAAAACTACAAGATTTAACCAAAATGCATAAATGTTTAAATTTACACATTGATAAATGTAAACATGTCTTTTCAATGAATTTCTCTATGCACAGAAAAAGAGTGAATGATCTGGCTCAAGGAGGTGTACATGGTCTCTGAGGATGACTCCAATGAGAGTTGAAACTCAAGTCAGATATTCAATCTTTTACTGTACATAGAGAAATTCATTGAAAACACACGTTTACATTTGTGAATCTATATATTTACGCAATTACGTAACTTCTGTTAAATCTTGTACTTTTTCAGTAGAGATGTGTATATATTTTATTAACACACTATATTAACTATGCTGTTTTAAACAAATTTAATTTATGAGATAGATGTAAAATTGATATTTTGATGACTAAATTTCTGGTAAAAAAAAAAGCCTGAAAATATTAGATTACTATGATATAATTAAAAACCAGAACTAGGAATATATATACATATAGCTGATGTGTCATAATAATAACTATATTCTTTGAATCTTATCAGCTGTAGATTTTAAAATGATGTATCTAAAATATTGTCTTTCTTTCATTTTTATTTTATGGAAATGCATTGCTTACGGTGAAGTAGCCGTTATTTGAATCATGGGATAAGCATTTTAGGTTCAAAGTGTGCCATAAACACTAGGTATGTTTTAGAGCAAGGGATCTTATTTTACTTGGAGTTTTGTTGGTTGGATAATATTTAGAATAATTTTGCTGTAAAATATATATCTTGCTTTACAATTGTATATGGTATAGGAGTGATAGCTTGTGGTACAAACGAGGGAGCTTCTATGTTGTTGCTCAACCTGCTAGAAATAACAGCCCAATCTTAAAAATAGAAGGACTCATTGGACAATGTAGTCCCTGCTATACAAAATGACAGGCTGAAATGTCTTTACTCGATCAGGGCTGACCTGGGGCTAAACAACAACAACTCCGTGAATGTATGCAAATGTTTACATTTGTACAATTTACAGTCCATGAAAATTGAATTTAAAGGAAAAAACTATAAACCAAAGAGGAAATTTGCCTTTTGCAGAAAATATTTGTTCAGATTAACCATAACAACACTTTTATTATTTGAGGTGTGTGTTCAATTAAACAGACTCCACTATTGGTATTTATTTTACTGACTCTTGAGGGAAAAATGACATGAGCAAACTGGTATTTAGTAATGACATGTATGTTTGGTCAAATTTGAATTTTCCTAAATTTAACCTTGATATAAATGCTGGTAATTGTGTAACCAACCTTTTACTGCTTTTTTCCCCCCATCGTTAACATATAATGTTAACAATCAATTTGTTTAATTGCTTATCTATTCTGGTATATTTGGCCTTGTTGAACAGATGATTTTGATGATCAGTTAGTGGAGAGATTTTACGTAAAGTATTATATTGCTTGTATAAAAATTACTATATTTCTAATTTTGTGGTATATTTCTACATCAATTATCACAAATCACTAATGCTCAAAATTTACTATTTCATTCATGCATTTACCAAGTTACAAATTCAATCTGCATATCTAATACATTACATTCATCAATACTTGCCATACATTTATTTTTATTGGTCTCATTTTTATTTCATTACAACTTTATATTTTTACATGAATTGTTTTTATTTCATAAAACTGAGGAAAACTAAAACAAATTTCAATACTATTGATCCTTAGAAACCTTGTGTATCCCAGTTTAGAATAGGTACACCATATCCCTGCATGTCGTAAGAGGGGACTAAAAACGGTGGCATC
Source organism: Muusoctopus leioderma (assembly GCA_027124095.1). Classification (NCBI taxonomy): domain Eukaryota; kingdom Metazoa; phylum Mollusca; class Cephalopoda; order Octopoda; family Octopodidae; genus Muusoctopus; species Muusoctopus leioderma. The sequence continues at coordinate 9,951,631 of JAOPJM010002323.1, read as the reverse complement.
AGGAAGGGCATCTGGCCATAAAACATTTCTTCAAAAAGGACCCATGATGGGTACAATTAGAAGACTGTCATGTGACCTGCAAGGCTAACCTCTGCTTTAGCAGGGAAGATGACCTTAAAAAGCTTGAGAGACTATTGACTCTTAAAATGGAATCTCATTATTTTAAGTTATCTAAAAAGGAAATTTATCATTATGAATGAATATTTTGGCATTATATTAAGATTGTTGGTGATGCCACAGTGTGTTTTAGCAAACTTTGCTTGATAGAGTTTTATTAACTTCATAAACATAAAATGTATCTATAATTATTAAAATACAAGTCATCTGCTTCGCATCAAACATATTTTTGTCATTCAAGTACTTGTATCAGACTTTCGAAAAATAATGATCTTAGTCAGTTATTGTTGTATTTTGGCATGTTTTCATTTACTATATTTGACAAACGCTTAGAGGCTCTCTCATTGGCTCATAACTTTATGTGGTTGCTTAGCCTGCTAGAAATAGCAGCAAAATCTCCCAAAATATATCCTACCATCTCAAAAAAGGAAGGACACATTGGATATGCAAATAAAAAACAAAAAAAACTGGATGGTCACATTTGAAATGCTTTTGATCATAGGTATACTCATTCAGGTTCGACCTGGGGCCAAACAAGAATAATAGCAACTTAACTTTTTTTGAAGACTTACACCAATATACTGCTGATACTTTATTAACTAATTAGAGATGACAAATAAAGGCAACTTTGACAAGTTTTAAACTTAAAAGTTTCATATACTATTCTTAATAACTCTACATTGATCTTACAGTCATGATGTGAGAGGAAAATCTGTTTCAGATTTGAAAATGATCTACTGTAATTATATAATTGAATTTTAGTATTGTAAATGTGTTTTTGTTGTAATTTTCATGTTTGCAAGATTATTTCTGTATAAACAGATCTCAATGAAATTTATGCAATAACTCCTATCACAAATGTAACCATCATTATTAAATTTGCTGTATCATCATCTACAGAAGCAGTTTCACTATCACAAACATTATCATCTTCATCAAACTAACTACCATTGTCATCATCACAATTACTACCACTATATTTCATTGTTTAATTCTTACAATGCTTAATATACTTTGTTCTCATTTCAGATATGTTCTAATTAGGATGGTTTTCATCAGAAGTGACTGGCAAATGATAAATAGGTGAGCTTTAATTTCATCAATGCCTTTCTGCAATACAATGTTTCAGATTACATATAGGTTTCCCAATTTAGTTTGCTGAATGTGAGAATTAATACAAAATTTCATTGTACAGTGACTGTTAGAATTGCCTAGGTGTGAGCTTATTTATCATTCATGTGGAATGTATGGCAATTAATATTGATTTCTTACATTCAAGATATTGTTAGATAAAATTATTAAATAAGTAGCTATTTACCAGACAAAGATGCCAATTAATGCATGCATGTTCATGCATGTGTTCACTCAAATATTATTACAGAGGTTAGTTCATTTGATGGAATATATGGCTAGTAGTTTAAATGCTTTTGATTAGTCTTAGGCAATTTTTTAGTTATATAACTAATGAAATTTAATTGAATATAAATTACTAAATTATGCAGCATTTTCAGTAGAATTGTTTTTCTTTTAGATCACTTTGTTTCACCCTTTATTTATGCAAACCTATATTAGTTAATAAACTTTGATACAATTGTTCAGGATGGGCATTCTATAAGTCATTGAGAACAAGCTGAAGTCAAATCTGGTACTGCATACTGCAAGATACCTATAGTTACTTATTCTTTCCTTGGTACCTTTGAACTTTAGAGATTATATTCCAAGAACATAATCATTTGACTTGTAATTGGGAATGCATTGCAGTGAGGTACACCTTTATGCCTGAAGTTCGGAATGCAGTGTGAAACTGCTATTCATATATGTTATTGACTTACCATTGAAATATTAGAAAACAAAGTACACTCACATACTTTCATTCTCTCTCTCTCTCATTCTCTGATACACATTTGCTAATCTTCCTGCATACACACATTTGTTGCTTCTCTTCTTCTTGTATCATATATATA
>JAOPJM010002323.1:9907158-9917312 GCA_027124095.1 Muusoctopus leioderma | reverse complement strand
ATTCTGCCTCAATAACTCTCTCCGTCCAACCCATGCTAGCATGGAAAAACGGACGTAAAAAGCGATGATGATATAATAAAGGATGAACTGAGACAAATGAATAAAATTACTACTACTAATATTACTGCAACCACCACCACCACCACCACCAATAATAATAATAATAATGATTTAATACAATTTTACAAACAGTAAACATATATTGGGGAATACAAAGAAATGTGCTATGCTGTAAAGATTTCTATTGGGCCTTTTTTTATTGATTTTATTCAGCAATATATTATGAAACCTATAAACTTTGAGAGAAAATGTCTCTTTGATGGGGTAATGATCTTTTCAGAATGCAGGAGCAGCAATGTAGTAAATTTAGCTGATTTTGGCACGATGTTATAAAGGATTGCATGACATCCTTTGTAGACAGTTTGGAACTGAATGTTCATTTATCTTCTCAGGTTGAAATGCCATTTATTTGAAAATTATATATAATACACTTCCAGCTTTGAATGAATTATGTCTTTGGTCATATAGATTTTCTGTTGTTGTCATTCTATAATTGTGAAAATCTCTCCTTTTTTTTTTAAGCCTATTGAAATTTCATATGTTGAAAATTGAAAATAATTGTAGTCACAATTTTTTAATGGAGCACCAATTATATGGTAATCACATCAAATCTTACCTCCATATTGCCTCCTGGGTAAGACACATAACTGTGCTTTCCTCAGGGGGTCATGGCTGACAAGAAGATTCCACTTCTACTTCACAATTGAACAGTTAGCAGCAAGAAGTTAAAGTCCCATCAAATGATGAGAGAGAGAGAGAGAGAGAGTGAGAGAGTGTGTGTGTGTGTGTGTGTGTGTGATATCGATGCTTGGAATGCAGTAAGGACTGTGAATATAATTTACTACATTTGGTAATTTAATGTGCTGGTAAATAAATAGAATTTATTAGAGGGAACTTGACTGGATAGAATTTGTTGTGAATATGAAGAGCAAATAAAGGTAAAATCAAAATTAAAAGTTGGTCCTTGCAACAGAACTGCTGCTAACAAACATCTCAGTTGAGATATGAAAAGTGGAATGAATTATGATAAGTGTAGAAAATCTTGTAAAGAAACAAGAATCCCTTGTTTACAATTCTAGCTTTTATTTCCTATTACCTGATCTCCAGTTATTTTATTATCTTGTTCATTCTTACTATATGAATCTCTACAATTATTCTCTACACTGTTTAAGGACTTTGATTCCATATATATGAAGAAACTTTTGAGTTTATAGAGTTGCGTTGAAACTGATCATCACATATTCATAATTCACCTTTTGTACATTAATTCAACACATGAAGGGTTCTCTTCTTCTTAGCCTAAATTTAACATTATGAAGAGACATATTTTATTATTTATTTTTATTTTCTTAATCATTTGTCCTCCTTAACTTATGATTAGAATGCATACCTTATAATTACCCCCACTATTTATGGTTTAGTCTGGAGGAGGGGTTGTGCTCATTACCTTTGCAGCCTGGTGAGATCAATACAGTTTATGTTCAGCTTGAACATCTGTAAGTCGACATCTGCCAGAAAAATGTGCATGACACAGGAAAGAAGTTCCAGAAGTCTGACGTTGTAGAAAGGAAAAAATATTTGCATGGCTGTTTTGTTTTTTTCTTTTAATTAATATTAAAGATGACAAAATCCTTTGTATTCTTTGAGGTGCCGTATTTACTAACATTAACCATAGTTTTCCTATATGCCCATATATCAGACTTTGTGCTTTCCAACATGGTCATAGAAGTTCTCTGAGATGATTACAATACTCTTGTCATCTATATTTGAATCTGTATGTATTAGATTCTCATAGCTTGTCTACTAATCCTATTCAAATATATTAATTTTTTATTTAGTATCATGTAGTTTAAAAATTATCTAAGCTATGTTTATTCTACATTTATATTTTATATACATCTCTCTGCTACTTTGAACACTAATACCTACACAGATCTTATGTCTTAATTTCTTTCATATAAACACTTTTTTGAAAAACCTATCTACTTCATTTGCTGCATGCATGCATGCATGCATGCATGCATGCCACAGCTCTTCCTTTCATTGTTCCTATACTTATGTAGGAAAACTGTAATATCAACTTTAAAAGAACACAGCTCCGATATTTACAGACATGTTTTCCTTGACTTTTAGAGAGGTATTTTGGCCTCGGCACAATTTCACTTCAGTTATGGATAGATGAAATTTTCTAATTTCATTTTTTTTCTTTTTAGTTTCAATAAATGCAAACTTTGTTCAGAATAATCCTCTTATATTCATGTCTTCTTCCTTCCTATTTTCAGCGACTACACATTAACCATGTCATATCATTTTCCTACAGTGCTGTATGTTGAAGCAGAATACATGTTCTGTAAGACAACATAAAATAGTTCAAATACACTGTTCAAAGTATCTAAATTTAGTGTGATAGAAGTTAGCTTTACAAACTATAAAATATTTTTGCATAACTCTGGCAATGTAAATACTTAGCTTTGGTGAACCATTTATACTTTTGGAAGTATTTCTGGTACATATGGTTTTCAAAATATTGATGTTAGGTTTAATATAGTTTGTACTGATTACTGCTTTACTAAACAAAACTCTGTTTGTCAATTCAACTGGAAACATACTTTTTTTCTGTATAATCGCAGCTAATAAATGTTGATAATCCTTTTCTAAATCACAAGGATCCATTAAACTGGGGCCTATCTGTGGATCCCATAGCATTGTGTAGATGAGATCAATCTAACCATAAAAAGGATGCTGGGATATCGCAGGTAGATTTCTTCACAGGATGAACTCGGGTCAGCACTGCAGGCCAACAAATCACTCATCACTTTTTCAGCACCATCACTGTTTACAGAAGTGAATTATAACACTTTAAGTACTTACTTAGAGCTTGGTGAACTTAGCTGTTGATAATGAAGTGTTCTTAGCCAAAAGCACAACACAGTATCAATGACAGAATATGAACCTCCAAACTGTTGGCTGGCTGCTCAGTTTCCCATTGATTTGGCCATCAATCCTCTCAAGCAGTGTGGATTTTCAAATAATATTGTTTACAAAGGACTTTTAACTTTGACTTTAAAATGTTTCTTTGGGCTTTGATTTTGTTATTTAAAATGTATGCAACTGATTCCATTAAAATATGGTGCATGCAAATGACCTCATCTAAATGCACCATTTCAAAAATCAACTTATTATCAAACAGTGAGAGGAACTTTACAGTGTTTCTCAGTTAGTGTTAGATTTGTTTCTCCTGAAATGAATGTTCACTGCCATGAAATGTTTACTTCATGTCCAAAGTTATAATTTCTTTTAAAAAACACTCCCAATGCAAACTCTGGATGGCCACATCTAGAAATTTAAATATATTATAACATCCAGCATACCCTAATATGCTACTAAAATGAGAAAAGGCATTAGCTTTGAAATAGTGTTAGGATAGACTAGTTCAGCACTTCCCAAACATTTTAGCCCAGCGAACCATTTTTTTTACATTCAGAATTTGTTGCAACCCACTGGGATTTACAGCTGAAAGAATATGAACTATGTCTAACCGATTTGTTTTTATTTAAATTATATTGACATCATTTGATTTGGTGTATAATTTGTTTATATTTATATAATTTTTATGTTTCAAACAAAAATTTAAATTTGACAATTGTAACGAATATTTTTCTATGATTGTGCTAGAACAATTGAAGGACAATATGTGGGCTGCAGGTTACTCATCATTGATATAAATGAATTAACACTGGAGTTCAAAAACTTGTTAGATCATAACAATAGTTAGAGATTTTTAACATTGGAAAATCATTTCGCAACCCACTTATGGGTCAATAAAAAGGAAAAGAAGCAATTTTGAATTTATGATTAAAAACTGCTAGTTTAATATCTCATCAAATTTGTCATTTTTTTCCTTTACAGTTAAGAATACTGCAGTTCAAAAATATCTAAATAAGGAAAAAAATCTTTTTTTAAATCATTTTCAAATAAATGGCTGGTTAAATGAAATTTTTGCTGATCTCAGAAAAATTTATATATTTGTGATCTACTTAAATACTAAAAGAAACCATTATAAATTTATAGTTTTGTATTTTGGAAGCGTCATCTTTGCTCATATTCAAGAAAGAAATACAGTACACAATCTTTTATTCGAAATTCTGAAAACCTAATATTTTTTTCTGTGCACACAAAAGCTCACATTTGGTGCCAACGTGACCTGACACAATCCACACCCAACTCATGCCACACAGTTGTGTGTTAGTGCTCTTACCAATCAAACGTGTCTCTACTACTCATGGATATATCATTTATTTTTGGGTTTTTTTTTTATTTTAAAGACTGAAAATGTAAAAAAGTGGTGCAGATACCTTTATGGGTAACAGTGAGAAGTAGAAGAAAAGGAAGTATCTGTGATTATCAATAGCACAGAATGTAAATTTATTACAGAGGCTTGATCGGGGTTTATCTGTGCAGTGTCTTACTGAAGATTATGGTGTAGGAACTACCACCGTATATGACCACAAACTAATGAAAAATAGGAAAGCATTGCATAGGGCAAAAATGAAGATTTTGACTTTGTACTGACTGAGTGGGTTCAACAACAAAGAAGTGAATGTGTACCACTGACTGGTTTGATGGTTATGAAATGAGCTAGGAAATACCATGAAGAGCTAAACATTTAAGGTGAGTGTGAATATTCAGAAGGTTGGTTGCAGAAATTTACGAAGCATCATTGTGTAAAATCTCTGAAAATCTGTGGTGAAAAAGCTTCTGCTAATTATGATGCAGCTGAACGTTGCATTGATGAATTTGCCAAGAGAGTATCTCATGAAAACCTTAGTCCAGAGCAAATTTACGATACTGATGAAACAGCTCTTTACTGGCGCTACATCCTTAGAAAAACATTAACAACGGCTGATGAAAGAGCACCATCAGGTTTCAAGGATGCTAAAGACAGGGTGACTATTCTTGGGTGTGCAAATGCTGTGGGTACACACAAGTTAAAGTTGGCAGTGCTTGGAAAAAAAACAAACTTCCGAGATGTTTTAAAGGTGTAACAAATTTACCTGTGCATTATTAGGCAAACAAGAAAGCATAGGTAACCAGAGAAATGTTTATTGATTGGATCAATAACCACTTTGGGCCAGCTGCACGAGCTCATTATAGGGAAGCTGGACTGGAAGAAAACTGCAAAATTCTATTGCTGTGAGACAATTGCTCTGCACATCACTCTGCTGAAATACTTGTGAAAAATGTTTTTACGGTATTTTCCTTCCCCCCATATGACAACTTTATTACAGCCTTGTGACCAAGGAATTTTACGCTCATTGAAGACCAAGTATAAAGACAACAGAGATGTAGGCATCAAAAACTTCCTGAAGGAGTTCACTTTTAAGGATGCCATTTATGCACGTGTTAATACTTGGCAAGATGTAACTAAATCAACATTAATAAATGCTTGGCAAGATGTAACTAAATCAACATTAATAAATGCTTTGCACAAACTTTGGTCTACAACAATGTTCGATGAAAATAAGCCTGCAACTGAAGACTTTGAAGAATTCCGTGTCATTAATGAGAAGAAGATGATATCAAATCTCATTGCTTACACCAAAAGTATTGCAGCAGAAAATGTAAATACGTTAGAAGCATTTGACATTGAAGAAGTGCTGAACATTGACAATGATGAACCTGTTGTGCATTCATTAAGTGATGGAGAAATTGCTGAAATGGTGTTGAATAATGATAAGCATGAGGATAGTAGTGATGAGGAAGAGGACATTGAGAACACAGGTGAAAAAATGCCCATAGATGATATGGTGAAACTCTGTGATCAGTTAATTGGTGGCATGGAACAATGTGAATTTATCAGAGCATGAGATTATGGCAGTTTATTCAACAGAGAGACTGCTTAGACAGAAACCTCTGTTAATGAGACAAATGACACTGGAAGAAGTCTTTAAAAAGGCTGTCTCTCATAACGGCACAACTGATTCCCATCATTCAGTAACACACGATTCAAGATGAATTAGTTATATTTTTATTTTGCTACTAATATTTCAAATAATATGATGACATGACATTTTAAATAACCATCACTGTTCTTAGATCAAATAAATAATGTTGAAAATAGTTAAAATTTACATATTTTAAGTCAGTAGCATTCTATGTAAATTATATTATTCCAGAAAATATCGTTGTTATTTAGCTCTGATTGAGCAGACCTATGATGAAAGACATGTCAGCCGTGACCATCCTGTCTTTATTTCAGATAGTGTATCTACTACCAGTATGTCTATCCTGTCTTGTGATGTAAGGGAGATTTGGCTGCTATTTCTAACAGATCGAGCGACTACGTGGTGAACGAACCAAAGAGGTACTGTCACATAGTTGCTCAACCTACTAGAAATAGCAGCCAAATCTCCCTCAAACCACAAGACAGATACAATCTATATAAAATTATTCTAAATTGCTTCGAGATTATTTTAATTTGCTTTGAGATAAATTTAATTTGTGGTGTAGTTTACTCTTCGGTTATTTTACATTAACTTACGCTACTGAGTTACAAAAACGTCATTATGGACTGTATAGCTAATTAAACTACTTTTAGTACAGTGATGGGATGAAATATTGTTAGTTTATTCACGAATTTAAGGTTTACCTTGGACAAATGTCAGTGACACCAACTTCATAACTAACATGGGTACACAGGTATAAATTATTTTTAATTAAAGTCATACATGAGAGTGTTATATTTCGTAAGAAAAGATCTGTAAACAATTCCTCGTTTTGATATATGTTGAATCAAAAACAATGCTAAAAACCTTATAATGGGTGCAACAGTCTTTTGCCATTCCCTAAGCAACCCTATTTATGGTATGTGAATACTACCATTCTGAAATCCAAAAAATTTCAAATTTCGAAATTTGTCTGGATCCAAGGTTTTTAGATAAGAGATTGTGTACCTGTACATAAACAGTTAAATATTTATTTGTCAGTTATATTTTACATATTTACTTTCAAATCAAAGTAAATAATATGAAGCCCTAATATCGTACATATAAATTACTTTTAGAATTTAGAATTTCAGTGAGACTCATTTACAAAAAATTCATCTAGCCTCTTAATTCAGCATATATTTTATTGAATACTACAGATTCTGAGTTGGACAGAATTCTATTCTAGTCAGATTACAGTTCATTTTGCTTTTCTACCTTATATACTAATAATCATTCCCTAAGCTACGGTATGCGAATATTACCATTCTGAAATCTGAAAAATTTTTAAATATTTATTTGTCATATTTACTTTCAAATCAAAGTAAATGATATGAAGCCATAAAATCGTAAATATAAATTACTTTTAGAATTTAGAATTTCAGTGAGACTCATTTAAAAAAAATTCATCTAGCCTCTTTATTCAGCATATATTTTCTTGAATACTACAGATTCTGAGTAGAACAGAATTCTATTCCAGTCAGATTACAGTTCATTTATAAAATTAAGTACTGCTTTTCTACCTTATATACTGATTACTAGCAGGAAGTGTAACAGTAGAATCCTTAGAAACTTGTAGTTGTCTGCATTGGCAAATATTAAGTACAAATAGTTCAACAAAGTGGAATACATTAGTTTGTCAGATTTCTCCAAGAATGAATGCAGTTTTTCATTCTAACATGTTTCTCGCCCATCAATGCCAGCATGAAGAAGTATGTAAAGTATTAAAATAAAATGTCATTTTAAATAGATTTAATTTACTTTTCATGAATTGTTTGTTTACTAGAAGAAAAAAAAAAAAATTGATTATTCCAACCTGCATCCTGGTTCCATTGTTTTAAGTTTTCATTTACAAGATTAATGACATATATATATATATAGTCTAATAAATATGGAATGAGTATAAACGAAGTGAATAGAAATAAGTGAGTTTTTATTTTTATTTTGCAACATAGTTTTTCAGTACCATCTCTCAACTTTGGGTAGTTCTAAATGTCTCTTTTCCAGTTTGTTATTATTAATATTTACATCAACATGCTATACTAACAAAATGCAGCTAGATTTTTTTTATTTTCTCCCCATTTCTTCATTTTTTTTTTGTAACCATATTTTACTAAGTATTTGTAGATATTTTAGTTTTTAAATTTGGGAAATGGTATTCGAAGACTTTTGGATAACCTATCTTTTATCCGTATTCATTATGGTATACATTGTGATGTGACAATTTTCATAGCTCAAGCAGCACATACAAACTATCCAAGTTTATATTTGTTTTTCTTTATTTTGTTGCTGAGCAATCGTTTGTAATGAAATTTTATAGTGTTTAAAATACTGTGTTTTGGGTATGCCATAAAATGGTGCTTTCAATAGCAGAAAACATTTAGTATTGATTGTTTTTCCCAGTTGTGAGCTGTTAAGCTATGCATATTTTACTGCTCATCTATTCTGGCTCCTTAACAACTGTTTTAGGAAAAAAGAAATTTTATTTGTATGTCTTTTTGCATTTCTCTCAGACAATTTGCATTTTTTATTTTGCAGTTTCATCTCTATCTCCTCATCCAACTGTTAGTCTTTCTTTTGTACACCCTCTGTCCCCCTCTTTCTCTTTTATTCATTTACACATACAACTGCTTTGTCTGCCTCCCCCTTTCCATATAAAAGGTCTTTTCTATTCTGGTATTTTCCGTAATGTTTCTATTTTTTTCATGTTGTTACACTATTTTTCCATGTCTTCCTTACTTATTTCCTCTCCTTTCATTACATTATATTTTAATTCTTTCATTCTCTTGGTCGTATTGTGTGATTTTAAGGCTTATAATATTTCTAGTTTTTTGTCATTTACTTTTATACAGTCCTTAACAACATCACCATACATCTGTTCCTTCCCTGCAATAAATCTTTTATATTTCTTCCTGTGATCTGTTGATTTTTAGGTGTTTTTCTTTCTCATACTTTTCCAATTTAATTTTTCTCTAACCTACTAAACAGAATGCTTTCAAATAAACCTCCATTTTATGTTGAAGCAAAATGGGATATTTATCAGGAATCTAAGAGATTCAAAAGATTCATCTCAAATATGTCTCAATGACTTAAAGGGTAAAAAGTGAAAGAAGTTTAAGAGCTATTTGTAAGATTGAGAAAGATATATTTCATAAGCTCGGTTTAATATTGGCTGTGCATATATTTGTTGGAATTCACATGTGCTTAAATAAGCTAAAAAAAAAACTAAAAAAAACATTAAAGAATCGTATCTCCATGGTTTCTTGGGAATGATCTATTTCTTACAATATCTACTACATACATAAGTGATGACATTTTGAGTAAAAGAGAACATGCTGTTAATACACAGTTTTGATAGTAAAAGTATATTTTGTAACACCAACCACAGTATATGGAGTTGTGAGGTGTTTATCTTTTGCATTATTCAAATATTATTTTAAGAAACTAGGAGCCTAGTGGCTGAAAAATTAACCTGCTTAAAATTCTGTCTTACTGGTTTATCCATTTTCTGAAGCAATATCTTGTTATTAGACTAGAAACATAACACTATTTGCTTCTCTGTCTACATAACAGCCTTGAAATAATCTTATCAAAGAAAATAAAAAAGAACCCAAGATGGCTTTTAATAGTTTTGTTTTTCCCTTCAAAAAAATGTGATAAACCTTCTTAAACTTTATTATTAGATATGCAAGAAGTAACCTAGAACTTAAAATATAATTCATTTTCCACCCTACATATAGACAATAGTAAACAAGCCTTTTACAGAGTTAATTAAAAATCTTGTTTATTAATGTACAAAAGAGGATACTTTTCATAAATGAAAGAAAAAATTTAAATATTTTGATATTGTTCTATTTGAGAATTTTTGTTTGTTTCAAGAATTTTATTTTTATTTTGAGACTGTTGATTTTCTTAATATATATGGGAAATAATCTCTTAAAAGTAGGCTTTAGAGAGTAAAGTGTGAGGCTAAATGCATTATATTAGTTAATGTTTGTCTCTATTGATTCCAAGTTAAACTCCCACATTGGTTGACTTTCATCTCTCCAAGAGTGATACAATAACTACTAGCATCATATTGGAACCTAAATCAATTGGCTACATCCTGTC
>JAOPJM010002323.1:9894894-9897017 GCA_027124095.1 Muusoctopus leioderma | reverse complement strand
CTTACCCAAGGTGCCACGCAGTGAGACTGAACCCGAAACCATGCGGTTGCGAAGCGAACTCCTTAACCACACAGCCATCTGCGCCTATAAAGCATTATGTATGTATATATATATATATATATATATATATATACATACATATATATATATACACACACATATCTGTGTGTGTGTGTGTGCATATGTTGGTGAACAAAAATACCTTATGGTATTTATTTCACCTAAGTTACACATATACTCTCTTGTCACTCATCATTTGAAATGCAGTAAACCAGTGATTTGCCTGTTGGAAACCTATAACCAACAATGCTATTGTTCACAATGCAATATAAAAACATAAGTAGAGCTCAGACCTTGTCTATATTCAATTGTGCTCTTCTTTTTTCTTTTCCCACACTCAAATATGCGCAATAAATGCATTTATATGATTTTGACATATGATTGACATTTATGTGAGAGCTCTAAAATGTTGTATGTACACCTTATCACTTGAGTTACTTATCATAAATACACATCAGAATTAGGTTGGTTGTCTTATTTTTCCATTCTGGTTTTTTTTTAAATCAACAAACAGTTTTTCTTCACCAGTCTTTAATAATTTCACTTACTTTGGCATTTTCTAATCTAGCTGAATATGGTTAATATTTCTGCTATTTTCTTTATTTTTTAATGCATTTACATTCTATTTTCATTTTGGCAATTTTGAGATTTGAATGTCTTCTTGAAAATAGAAATTTTATGGAAGGATTTTGCTCTTGGTATCAACCATACAATCATAAAGAAGAGTTGGAGTATATTTTTCAGCTAGATAGACAGGAAAAATTAAAGTATTATACTGTGTTCCGAAAAAAGTCTGCTTGATTGAAATGGAATTGGTCGCCAACACACTCTAGCCCCTGGGCCACTGACATACTCTCTCTCTCTCTCTCCTCACTATTCCTGTGCCATCTCCACTCAGGCACACCCAACTCATTCATCTCTCCTCCTCTTATCCATATTTTGTCCAATCCGCTACCCTAGGCCCCTGCACTAACCATCATTTCCAATCCTTTTTCCCCAGATATCACCCCTCTGGAATTCCCTCCCTGCCCCATGTTTTTCCTGCAGTCATCATTGTGCATCAACTGCACCAATAAGGTAAACTAATGTTATATGGGCTTCAGGTTTGTAACCTGAACACCATGCTTTGTTACTTTCAACTTTATTTCCAGAAGCAACTAATTACATTTCATTGTATTTTGCTTTACTTAAGATTTTCTTGTAAGCTTTAAATTTATTTTTGTGCCAACAGTTTCGCTAATTTCATTTAAGGCTTATTAATCCATGTTAACTTAGGTCAGATTTTTTATTCTGCTCAGAAACATTTTTCAGAAATGAAAACTTCAAATATAGTAACATTTTAGCTATATATCCTTTGCAATTTTAACATCATTTGTATGATTCCATATTCATTTTAGTGCAAAGTGCAGTATATGGACAGAATTTATAATAAATGTGTAAACAAAGAGTTGAAAACCTTATTGATCTATTTGCAGTGAACGAAATTATATAGATAGATATCAGAAACAGAAGTGAAGTAATAAATATTGGCAACTAAGCACATAATACAGTTTTTATTTACAGTTGGCTCCACTTCATCTAACTTTAAGCCATCTGGTAAATCAAATTAGATTTTGTCTCACTCAACTTTTATCTACTCTATCATTTTCTGACTAATACTTTTGTTTCAATTTCTATTTGGAACCACCTAGCTTATGTCATTGAGGAAAGCATCAAGTGCCCTTATAAATCATACTGCTTACATAATAGTGAGATGTTGCTTTTCTCTGTAATTTATAACAGTTGTGAAGTCAGCAATCACTATTAAAAATGCTTTTGATTTAATGTTTGGATCATTTTCCAAATTCTAGCATTCGAAACAACCTCCACTCTATGCATTACACTGGGAGAGAGAAAAAAAAATCATTTTTTATAAATACAGTACAAAATACTAAACTTTAACTGGGTTTGAACTTTCACTTTATACTTTACATTGAACAATAAATAATTACCCCCCACCCCCAGCCAAGAAAACTAAGTAAACTATACTAGTTGATGGAAGACAGTAGAAGAGGAGGAAAATG
>JAOPJM010002323.1:9879894-9889894 GCA_027124095.1 Muusoctopus leioderma | reverse complement strand
AAGATGAAACTGAAACATATAGTTAAAGTTTAGAAAATGAGGGTCACATACACCACAGATGACTTACAAATTGCAGTAATCAAGAAATCATTTATCACAGAAATTGAAAGTAGATTTGCACCTCTACTGGATCTGGAAGATGAAATTGTTGAAAAACTAATGGAAATGTTCATACAGGCAACTAATGAAAGTGCTAGTACAATCCTAGGCAATGCAAGGAAGAAAAAACAGTCCTTGGTGACAAACAACATTCTAGAGAAGTGTGATGAAAGAAGAGCACTAAAATCCAAGAAGGATAAAAGTGAAGAAGATATCAAAAAATATCAAGCTGTAAACATTGAAGTCTGATAACAAATAAAAGTGGCTAAGGAGAAATTCATACAAAAGAAATGCCAAGAGCTGTAAGAGGGATTTGAGAGTAATAACATGAGAAAGGCATACCAAATTGTCAAAGAGTTCATTGGGAAAATAGGGAAAAAAGCTGCAACGACCACTATTGAAGACAAAAATGGTAATGTACTGGCAGATAGGAAACAAATTGAGGAAAGATGGACAGAATATATGAAGATACTACACAACTATCCCATTAGGATAGATTGGACCATTTTGCATTCCCTGGAATAAGAAGGACTGGGAAATGTGGATCAGGAGCTAGAGTTATATATTCTCAAAAGTGAAATATAGGAAGCAGTAAGACATTTGAAAACTGACAAAATGGCAGGAGTGGATAACATTACAGCACATCTGATAAAAAATGGTGGCGAAAACATGATAGAATTGCTGCACAAAATATGCAACCAAATTTGAGTAACAGGAGAATGGCGACCCCAATGGACAAAAACACTAATGATTGCATTTCCTAAGAAAGGAAATTTGCAGAAATGTAGCAATTACCATATCATCAGCTTAACCCTTTAGTTACCATATTTCACTGCCTATAATTTTCAATTAATTTTGGTAATAATCAAGAATTTGGAAAAATTAAGTAAAATAACTAACTGTGTTGCTATTAAGTAGGTGTTTGGAACATAACTTACAAAAAGTTCATACAGAAAATTATAATGGAAGGTATAAAATTTAAATATGAACACTTTAAAGCAAATTATTTTTTTATCATAGAATCAGGGGGCGGTTTCAGGCAGTTTGGTATCAAAAGGGTTAATAAGCCACCCTAACAAAATAATACTTAGAGTACTAAATAATAGAGCAAAATTGCAGGCAAAAAGAATAATTGCTGAAGAACACGCAGGGTTCCAAGAAGGTTGCAGCACTTTAGAACAGATAACCAGCATGAGAATCATTGCTGAGAAATTTAGAGACCATCAAAAGCAATTATACCACACATTTGTTGACTTCAAAAAAGCCTTTGACATGGTATGGAGAGAAGCACTGTTGGGTAGCATGAAGATGTACAATATCTCAATGTATCTAATCAGAATACTACGAAAGCTATATGAGAAAAGTACTTTTGCAGTTTTGAACAACAATGAAACAATGCAATGGTGTGAAACAAGCATTGGGGTTAGATAGGGCTGCCTATTAACACTAGGACTTTTCAGTCTATTTCTTGAACAAATTATGATTAAGTGTCCCTAGAGTATTTTGAAGGCACACTGAAGATTGGCAGAAGAATGATCACCAATCTAAGATTTTCTGACGGTGTTGATTTCTTAGTCAGTTTTAAAGGTGAATTATCTGATATGAGAAGACTAGATATTGCTTCAAATAAATATGGTGTGGAAATCAACTCTGAAAAAGGTCAGGTCATAGTGACAGAAGAACATGCAGAACAAACAAACAAACAATGACACCAACATAGATGAAGTCCAAATCAATGACATTCAGCTGGAATCAGTGGACACATTCACTTACTTGGGCTCTTTAATCAACAAAAATGTAACATACGAAACCGAGATAAAGAGGTGAATTGCAATAGCAACCGCACAATTAGCAAAGATGAATATATATATATATATATAGTATTGGGTGAATCGGGTAGATTCCCAGTATCATCTAACGAGAAGCACTCGATGCAGCTTGTAGTTTATTAGCTTGTGTGCTTTGGTATCGTCCTGGGATTTTATCCGTGGGTTTGCCGCACTTTCGGTTAATTTTTAACAAGGTTTTCTGCAGAGTATATATTTAAATATATGTATAAAACTTCTTTGAATTTATTTTCCACTTAATTACGTGTGCATTGAAAAACATCATTTTCTATTTTGATGTAATCAAAAATCTCCATGTGATATTTGATTTGATTTTTCTCTACATGTAATTAATCAAATGTTTTGGAAGAAAACATACATGTATACGACTATTTTAATGAGAACAAACAGGCAAATGTTTGACTGAACCATTTGTAACTACTTGAGGTAGAAGAAAAATAGTAAAAGTAAAAGTTATAAAAGTAATATTTATATATATATATATATATATATAAATCCAGTAGTTTGGGTAGTCTACATCAGTGTGGTAATGGAATATCCAAGTAAAGTCACAAGAAAAACAAGACAGAAAACAAACAAAAAAAAGTGAAAAAGACCGAGTACAAAGTCAGTATAATCATGCTGTGAGGTAAGGAAAGGAGGAGAATTCAATATTTTGGATGGTGGTCCTTTGTCAGTAAAAGAAAAGAGGTCAGAGAAGAGGGAGGAAACATGGAAAAGAATTTTAAGTGGAAAAACAATGTTAATGTCAGTAAAACAGCATGGTGGTTTGCAGTAAGAAGAGTGAGATAAGAGAGATAAGGTGTCGTGAGTTATGTGTGAGCATGCTGCGTTGGTGTGTGTGTGTGTGCATAGGGTAAAGATGTGAATATGGCATAGTGCTGTGCAGCTGGTGTGAACAGAGCATAAAGGATTGGGAAGTGGAGTATGTGGGCAAGTTGTGTGTGTGTGTGTGTGTGTGTGTGTGTGTGTGTGTGTGTGTGTGTGTGTGCTGGAGATAGATGTGGATGGGGTCAGCTGCTGTGTGAGCAGAGTGAACAGAGCATAAAAGTGTGTGTGGTAAAAGGGTAATGCAGTGTGTGTGAAGACGGGCTGTGTGAAATGCATGTGAGGGTGTTTATTGGTGTGTGGGGCAGTGTTTTTCAAGGAAAGTACCTCAATTATTAATCCCAGCTGGGGCAACTGTTTTACTAGAAAATTAATTGTTGCTTGCAATGCAAGCGGGAGATGGGAGTATTGTACGATGCCATAAACAGTGAGATAAAGGTGAGTGTGGTCTGGATAATTTAAATGATGGGCTACAGGTGTGGGTGATCCAGTGTTGTTGCATCAAACATTCCCTAAAATGATCAGCCAGCTGCTGACCTGTTTCTCCAATAGACAATAAACCATAGAGTTGGCATTTTATGCAATGGATGATGTTATTGGAGGTACAAGGGAAACAGTCTTGACATGGAAAGGTGAGCTGGGTCTGTGTAGGGTGGTGATGTTCTGGACGGTGGGACAGGTATTGCAGGAGGAGCGGAAGCAGGCAAAGGATCCAGGTTGGGTGTGACAAAGGATGAAGGAGCTGTGACAAGAAGGTCGTGCAGATTATGGTCACATCTGAAGGAAGGGATGGGGTGTTCAGGAAAGATATAGGAAATAGTGGGGTTTGATTGAAAGAGACAGAAATTCTGTAGGATAGTGTGCTGGAAAGGTAAGGTGGTAGGATGGAAGGCTAGAGGGAAGGGAAGGTAGTTGATAGTGTGGCAGATATGGGAGAGGAGGGCAGAGGTGTGGTCAATAGTGATGGCAGGCCATGTCAACAGCTAGCTGGAGGTAACCACATTGTAGGAAGTAGTGAACTGTGTGATGTAACTGAGCCTCAAAGTTAGTCCTGGTTATAGAGGTAGCAGAGGTGGAGGAATTGGGAGTAGTGGGTGGCAGATTTGGTGTGAGTGGGGTGGGTTGAGGTGAAATTGGGGTAGGTGTGGAAGTCGTAAAAGACAGAGGTGGTGAATAGAAACAAAGATGTCCAAGAAGTTAACAGGAGCTGTGGAGACAGTGAATATGAATTCTAAGACAAGGTGGGAGGAGTTAATGAAGGTGATAAAGCAGCTGGGCTGTTCGTGGCTTAAAAAAGGTGGTGCTGATGCAGTCATATAAAAATTCTTTCACAATAGAAGGAAGTTTTCTGATTTTTCATTTCAATTTTTTATAGAAAGCGAGCATGACAGCAACTTAGAAACATTTACTGTCAGTCATTATTAATTCTTAATGCTACTACAAATAAGTTGTGTTGTATTTATTAGTGTTATTGATATCTATTTGATCTATTTTGAGATTTTATTTACACTTATTGTTTAGCCCCAGGTCAAACCGGGGAAAACTAGTAGATTCATTAGAGCGTCGGATAGAATGTATTGCGGTATTCGTTCTGGCTCATTATACTCTGAGTTCAAATCCTGCAGAGGTCAACTTTGCCCTTTGCCCTTAATAAATAAAGTACCAGTCTAGGGTGGTGGACTGGCAGAATCGTTTAGAGCATCAGAGGGGATTCCTTGTGGTATTTTTTCTGGGTCTTTGCGCTCTGAGTTCAAATCCTGCTGTGGCCTACTTGGATGGTAGGCTCAATCATCACCCAATTTAACACCATCACCTGGCCCTTGGATGCCTTTAGTGGAGTTGACTGTGTTGCAAGCATTCGGGCCAGGTCTCCGGTCTGATGATTCTTTCCTCCCACCAGTTTTGGAGGCCCTGAAAAAGAGGGATGGGCACTGTCCTTCCCTCCTGACTAACAACTTTTAAAAAAAGGTCAAACTTTATTGAACAGACAGACCAATGATGAAAGGCATTCTAGCCATGAATATCTTGTCTTTTCAGACCATTTATTTCAGACTGCATTATCCAATATGTCCTTCTCTTTCTCTTTGTAAAGATGGTAGGGTGTGATTTGAGAAAGATTTGGCTGCTATTTTCAATGTGTCTGTCCTTTTTTTAGACAGTATTTCTAGCAGTTTGAGGGACCACGTAGTCACTCCCTAGTTTGCCTGTTTCATTACTATTTATTCTTTGTGGTCTTATTTCACTGTACCACTGAATGCAAATCTCTAGCTTTCATTTATATACAATACAGTATGTAAGTGTATGCTTTCTTCCAAATATGTAAATATTGTTCATATGGATTCAAAATCATCCTTTATTACTATTATTTCTTTTTTGCCTTGTTATCTGGTGTAACATATTACTATTTTCTACATATTTTCTTTCAATTTGACCACACACATGCATATGCACACATACACGCATACAGTTGATTCAATTTAAGAGTATATATATTTAGTCTTGTTCAAGAATAATTTTTGATTTGTCACTCCTATATAAGGGTTATAAACTCACTAGTAATTTAGAGTCAAGCTAAATATGTACTCTTATTTAGAATGAATTAAATCATGTGGTCTATGGTGTGTCATGCAATTTTCTATTACATGTGTTGCCATATCAACACTACTGGTTAATTTATTCTGGATAAACAGTCTGACTGAAAAAGTGTGCATGGTTCTGATTGCACTGAAACTGAGTGAGACCCAAAAACATTGCCAAGCCTATAAATTTTCTCTGAGATTTATAACACCATAAAAGTATTTTTGAGCAAATCTTAATATATTTGAAAATGAAATTGATTAATATTCTCTATGGTGTGTTATGTGCTATATAATTGAAGGTAGATTTGCTAGAATTTTATATCTAATTCTACTTTGGAGGAAGCAAATAATTTTTACAGAAATAATTTCATCTTTCAATAGAAACAATGTGACATCAAATACTATGATCAAGTGAATGCTTGTTTAATATATTTGTATTAAAAATTCAATTTTGTTTCAAAATTTCATTTCATTAAAAGAATTTGCATAACAAATGTTTTTGATAATAATATTGATATAAGTTTATTTCCTCTTGTAAGTCATTTTCCTTTTTCATATATTATTTTGTAAACTTATGTTTATCAATTAATTTTTTCATCTTCCTTCATATATTGTGTCAAATTTAATACATAGTTCAACTGG
Source organism: Muusoctopus leioderma (assembly GCA_027124095.1). Taxonomy (NCBI): domain Eukaryota; kingdom Metazoa; phylum Mollusca; class Cephalopoda; order Octopoda; family Octopodidae; genus Muusoctopus; species Muusoctopus leioderma. Next base: position 9,883,899 of record JAOPJM010002323.1, on the reverse strand, counting down.
CAATTAAATTACTTTCAAAGTATTTATAGATATTCTTTTTTTTAGTTGACAGTCTTCATACTCTCATATATCATAATAATATGTTACAATACCAACCATGGATTTTATTTAAACTTAAATTAGCCATTGATTACCCAAAAAATAAATTTTAATTACATTATTTTTCTTGAAAGAACTAAATATCACCTGTTTTAGTTGAATTAATAGCCAAATATTATGTGAATATATTCATAACTATGTGCAACTGTGTGTACCAATATAATGAAAAAATAAATATCTAAGTAACGTCCATATTATTTCGTCTATATTCATATGAAAATATAACTGGTCATACAATTTTCTTTTATTTGCAATGCTCCATAAAACTTTAAAATGATGAATAAAGCTAAGAGTAGGGATAAATTATAAATAAAACCAATATTCATATTATAGATTCAAATGAAAATATGTTTTGTTTTTTTTTAAAATTTCAATACTCAATCTGATATATTTGCAAAGATCTTTCTGTTATTTCCAGAATACCTAATGGGATCTGAACTTGTTAACCCTAGGCTAATAATAAGAATAATATCAAGAACAAAGAATGTTACATACTGAATTTTGCCTTCTTCTTTTAAACAGATATACAGAATCTTGTGGCATCCCTTGCTGAGCTCCAGCACAGACTATCTGCAAATGAAGAGGATGTTTTCTTTCTGAGACATTTTCTTCGTTCTAAGGATATCCAGCTTTTATTAAGGGTTTGTATTTATTTTGAACCACACAAGTAGCATTTATTCTCTTAGTTTTATTGTTGCCTTAAAAATAATCAGACCTAACCTAAGGTGGTCACAACTAGGCTAAATCCTGGAATAGTGAGATAAATCAATATCATATTGTCAATAAATTTCAAAAGGAAAAATAAACAATAAGGGAAAATTAGTGCTTTTTTTAAAAAACATTAATGGCTAAATAGATGGAAAATAATTTCTGTTAGCTCCAGCTGCTTAAACTGTAAGATTAGAGATAAATGTTAAATGGCAAACTAATCATCCACTAAATTTGGGCTAGAAACTCATTATATTTATTCATTTTGGTGTTTATTTCAAAATTTGTCCTTTTTCTGTTCTGTTCTGTGTTGTATTTTATTGTTTCAGCATTCAGCTAAATTGTGATCACCCTATAGGCAAACTTTGGCAAATTTGTATTCTAAATCTAATATAGAGTAAAAAATGGTAAAGAAGACAAGACAAGCAGAAGGGTTGATAGAGATAATAATTGACTAGTGATAAGAAAAAAAATGTTAACGAGAAACAGAGAGAGAGAAAAAGTTGAAATAGAATCACAAAGATCAGGGAAGAAGCACAGACATAGGACTAAAGGGATTATTAGAGAAATAGTGTGAGAAAAAGATGTAGTTAAAATTGTTAATACGTGATGCTTACAAAATAACTATGTGTTTGTGTTACTAAATGTTTTTGCTTTTCCACATTTTTGTTCCCAACCCATTTTTTAAAATTTCAGTATATGTTTTTATTTCTTATTATTTTGCTTTTAAATCAGTTTAACATGCTTGCATCCAGTAACATTTTTTTTTAGTTGCTAACACTCTATTTTAACAATACTGTTATATATATATATAATATTAAATCACTTTAAAAGAATATATAAACGAAACAGTATAAGTTTGTTGCAACACTAATGCATTATCCTGATTCTCTTTCTGTATTTCTATTGCCAATAACGTCCAACCTTTTAGGCCATTCTCACTTTTTATAATCATGGGCTCTCTCAGATAACAATTTTTAATGAATTCATTTATTTACCTGTATTTAAGTAGTAAATATATTTTGTAAACTTGAGTAGTTTAAGGCATTTGTAACTAACTTTAGAATTAATTTTAGGTTTGTGTGTGATTGCAATATTATAAAAGATTTTCTTATATATATATATATATATATATATATATATACACACACACACACACATACTTATTGTAACTAAACAGGAATATAACTAATAAGATTATATTTAAACACGCGCAAACATGCATATTTATGTATATACTGCTATTCATTTGCTTTATTGGTTAAGGATTTGCATTGAAATGATGTGTTTAAATAAATATGATTGTATCATCATAAATCAATTTCAGCATACAAAATACAGGTTCTAGTTTAGATAGCTAAAGTATTTTTAGATGCAGTTAAATATGTATTGGTATATGTAATATACCAGAATGTATGGTATATATATTGTATCTATGGTACATATATATATTGCACATATGAAACATATATATATATATTGTATGCATAAATCAAGTATTGTTTTGAACATCTTAAGATGATAAAAATAATTATGCAAGGTTCTAACATTATTAAAGTAATATATGACTATACCAAAAGTTTCTATATAACAAATAAAAATTGTCGATATAAATATTTTGCATGAAAAGGCGGTAAACATTTATATTAAAAATAGGTATTCTTTAATGCATGGCCATTTTCTTGATTCCTTTCTAGAAGTCTTAGAACATTTATGAAATTTAAGAATGATAAAAATACCAAACTTGTCACGAATTTCATTTTTGAAAATTATTTCTTTATTCCAAATGGTAAAAGTATTTTTTAATCAAGTGTTTAACAAAATATCTTACCGTTCATTAATTCTTTTATAACGGATTTACTTAACACAAAATATATTTTTTTTTACCACAAAATATACATGAAATTTAATCTCATTTTTTACCAGCACTATAATATGATTTTAAAAAAATTCAATATATTATATAAATCCATATAATCCCACGTATATGCAAAAATAATATATGTAAATAAGCATGCAAACATGCACACACACATCCAACTGGACTTCTGTATAAATTTCTGATCATATTTCCAAATATTTATTCCACATCATCCATTCCATTTACTTTGAATACTTATATATATATATATATATATACTATTTTAATGTTACTGTGCTTTAGCATCAGTCATTTCTTTATTTCAGTTTGAATCAGATTAATATTGATCTTATTCTAACAACCAATATTGCTGTTTTTCCCAAAAAATTAATAAAATCTCAATTGCTTTTTGTGATATTTTCCTATTAGTTGTATTAGTATTGCACTTGTAATGTCAATAATTTTGTGAGCCTCTTCGTCATGGCATTTAAACATTGCTTCATCAAAATGAATCCTCTGAAGTTGTGCACTATGTTAATTTTTTGTTAACATATTTATGTATTTTTTTTTAATTTTTTTTTTACTTTACTCTCTTGTAAGATTGCATTTGATGGCATATAGAGACTTAAACAGGAAGCTCTATTAACTTTCAGAGTATGACAGGAAGTAAAAACCTTTCCATGAAATTCATCATTTTTAGACAGATTATCAAATGTAAAATTTAGCACATACTTCCACATACATTAAAAGTCTGATATTTCTGTGATGTTGTGGCAAAGGCATTAAAACATCATAATGTTCTCTTCTGTTAGATGATGTTTTAATGATAAATAGGCCTGTTATATGGGAAATATTATGTCTATGGTTCCTAACCTTATATAACAAATCATAATTTTAAAGACTAATAATGAAATAGTGTTATCAATTTTCTGAAGTGAAATATATTTGTTTTAAATATGGTACATATTACTTATGTAAAGTTTTAAGAATGGATATGCATAAAGTTATTATTTTATTGAAAATAGTGATTAGAAATAATTAATATACTCATCATTACCATTGAAAATTACCTTCATTTAGCAAAGTGAGCTGACACATTATAAGAGACCTTAAGTTTTTGCTGTTATATGCTAGATAGCCTCTGTTTTAGAGTAATACATTCCTCTGTGCTCCTGCAGTATTATTACTATCCCGCAGAGGTCAACTTTGCCTTTCATCCTTCTGGGGTCGATAAAATAAAGTACCAGTCAAGTACTGGGTAATTGTTGGCCTTGTGCCTAAATTAGAAACAATTATTATTATTATTATTATTATTATTATTATTATTATTATTATTA
>JAOPJM010002323.1:9814289-9828577 GCA_027124095.1 Muusoctopus leioderma | reverse complement strand
TTTCCGGCCCGCTCCGCTCTGAGTTCAAACCCCGCCGAGGCCAGCTTTGCCTTTCATCCGTCTGGGGTCGATAAACAAAGTACCAGTCAAATACTGGTGTTGATTTGATCGACTTACCCCTCCCCTAAAATTTCTGGCCTTGTGCCAACATAAGAAAGAAATATTATTATTATTATTGGCAGAAAGGCGGTGAATTGGCAGAGTCGTTAGCACATCAGACAGAATGCCTTACAGTATTCGTTTTGGTTCACTGCAATCTGAGTTCAAATTCCACTGAAGTCATCTTTGCCTTTCTCCTTCCGGGGTCGATAAAATAAAGTATCAGTCAAGTACTGGGGATTGTTGGCCTTGTACCTATAGTAGAAACTATTATTATTATTTATTTTTTTTAATCATAAATACACTTATTCTCTTTCCATTATTTTGGAACTATCAACCACCAGCTGTATGACGTATGTAGGAAAAGCATATATATGCTAAAAATACACATATCTTAATTTTTTACAGATTTAGGCAAACATTCCCAAGTGCCTTGTCCATAGACATGACACAGCTTCTGCAGAGAGAACCCCGATTTTCTGATACCTTAACTATAAGCCAGTGGATTGGTAGATTTACTAAAGTGTCAGACAATAGACTTTGTGGTATTTGGTTACATTCTGAGTTCAAATCCCGCCCAAGTCACCTTTGCATTTCCTCCTTCCAAGTTCGATAAAATAAGTGCCAGATAAAGTACTTGGGTCAGTATAATCAACTGGACCCTTAAAGGTGTTGTTTCAGCATGGCCGTAGTCCAGTGACTGAAACCAGTAAAAATATATATAAAAGAATATTCAGATATTGTATTTCTTTAAAAATATTCAAAATCTTACTGAGATACATTTATAGATGCAGGCACAGCTATGTATTTAAGAAGTTTACTTTGTAACCATGTGGGTTCAGGTTTAGTCTCACTGCATGGCACCTTGGGTAAGTGTCTTCTACTATAGCCTTAGGCTATATATATATATATATATATATAATCATCATCTAGATATATATATATATCCAGTGTAGAAGTATAACATATAAGAGGGTATGTTATATATATACTATTAACTGCCTATAATTATATAATTATGTAATAAATTGTATATATATATATGTGTGTGAGATGGGTGTATGTGTGTCTGTGTTTGTGTTTGTATGTGTCTGTTTTTTTATGTCCGTAACTTGGTGGTTTGGCAAAACGACACCAATAAAATAAGTACCAGACTTGAAAATAAGTACTGTTGTCAATCTGATCAACTAAAACCTTTCAAGCCAGTGCCCCAGCATGGTCGCAGTTCTACTAATGAAACAAGTAACAGAATAAAAGAATACTACTATAGAATTAAATTATAACTTTGACGAACTACAGGGATTTTGATTTAAAAATTTCATGTAATAAGCTTTCCAGCTATAAAGCTAAATGTTAATTAGAGCAACTGCTAGGTATATTCCAAGAAATAAAGGATTAGAACTACTTATACAAAATAATGTGGAAATGTCAAGAACTTATTCAATGTAAGATCAGATCCATTGTTATCGGCATCAATCATAAAGCATGTGTCGGTTTATAAAAGGTTATAATATGTGCTGAACAAATATATCAGTAATATTAAAGAACTATTAATATTTACACATTCAGCCCAGTGTTATATATGCTCCTAAAACCTTGACTAATAAATCTAGCTGCCCCTAAAATATATCATAATACCACTGATATCTATGGTATAGGATGATTCAGTGGTAGGATATAGATGCCTGTTTAATTGATGAGTTGTTCAGGAGCTTAATGCATTTATTTGAGTACCTGCTAATGTCGACTGTTTCATTCCACAGTGTCAATAAATCGGGTATCATTGACATTACATCTCGTTTTAAATTAGGCTGTCTGATTCCTAAACTATGTTATAAACATTGGATATTAGGATTCTGCCAAAAATAATTTGAATTATTTCTTTTTTCATCCCCCTCCCATTTACTTTCTTTTATGGAGTTTTTTGTTTTCGTTCGTGAAGTCCAGTATATTCAAAACTTTATAAAATTTATGGAACACAGTTTCATAGTAGCCAAACCCTTCAACATCAAAGATGCTAGAAATAGCAGCTACATACCCAGAAATATTGAAAGAAAGACCCAGCAGATAAAATTATAAATTAAGTCACGTGCCAAGTGTTAATGTGTATGAGTGCATGATATGATTCAAAATAAACACAATTTATGAGAATATTAAAATTATACAAATTTTAAATGAATGGAAATCAAGATTGTGCCTAACCCTAACCCTAACAATCAGAATGTGTATTTTCCCTCAAATCGAACGTGATAATTTGAAATGAGATGTAATGTCAACGATACCCAATAAATCTAATACAAGTAAAATACTAGTGATCAGAGAGTAGATTGTAGATAGAATCTATATTATCATTCGGTAGTTTATTATTTGCAAACTAAAATGTTGATTAATCCAAATTATAGGTCAGCTTCACAAAGCTTTTGGTTAGCATGATTACTATATTGTTTGAGCTAATTAGAAAGAATCCTTGCACTTATTATTCCTAACGATTACTATTTCAATGGAAGTCCTTTTCTAGATATCATCGTTTATAAGCTAGTTTGTTCATGTCATAAATATTTGTTATCCATTATTACGAATGTTAGAAATAATTGCTTTGTTTAATCTTTAAAAAATGATTTATTATTTCATATCTCATTATGATTCTAAACTTAAAAAATATGATTTAAAACTTACAATAAGGAACAAAAGCAATAACAATGATTTGGTTACAACTAGATAAGCACGTCTTTAAAAATTCTGACTTCGTTATATTATAAACAAAAAGTTCAAGATATAATCTTTTTAAGTACTTACGTGCTGTCTATTATATTTTGTAGTAATCATAATAATTATCAAAGAACAACAAAGAGATCAATCATTACAGTATATTTGAAATAAAATTCAGTATCTGTGATTTGTTTTGCAAAATATGCATAAAACATTTTCCACATGTTTTAATCAGTTTTGTAACTTAACAATAGCGCGTATATCATTTAGTTTTTATATATTTTTTATTGTTATGTCTGAAAATAAAATGTTTCATAATAATTGAAATGGAAAGGAAAATATTTTTTTCCATAATATTCTTCATTTTCGTTTTCTTTTTATTTAGATTAAGTCTCAGTGGAAATGTTCTTTTAGGCAATATAATAGCGTTTGTAGTTTTCAATATTGCTTATTTTATTTTTTTTATTCACTTCAATTAAATATTCTGTTGATCACCCTTGTCTCATAAACCACCAAAAATTATATTTCTTAATTATAAATATATTAAAAACAAGTCGAAAATCTCTACAACATCTTCATGTGATGAAAACATTTTCGGACTGTTATCTCCATCATATCTTTTTTTCTAAAATACTAAGTTCCCATCAGTTTGCTCTTCATGTTCTTCAGATAGCAGATTTACCATGTTTTATATATCATGGCTTATGTGTAATACATTTATATGTCATTAGTAGTGGTTAGCAATCAAACGGAAACAACATAGGGTAGAGAGGGCTCTTTAGTTGTGTTTTTGGACGCGACAACATCTCTAGTGTTGGTGCCATGATAAAATTCACCCAGTACATTCCGTTAAGTAGTTGGTGACAGAAAGGGCATCCAGCCATAGAAACCAAGCCAAATGAAATGTACAAGTGAGACATGGTCCCCCGACCCATATAGGAGCGTGGTAACTCCGAATAAGAACTGACTTGAGCCGAAACCACCCGTCCAACCCATGCCAGCATGGAAAGCAGATGTAAAACAATGATGATGAAAATTGGTAGTATAACATGCTTTGATCAAGGACAAACTGCTGAACTTAAAACTAAATGACTATAAGTTACATATTTGGTCTGTTAACTTCACCACTCGCATCTTTCGATAAAATAGATTTTACACCTAAAATATTTATGGGTGAAAAACTACAGAATAATTATATAAAGTGCCTTAAAATTTCAAGAGGTTTTCATGAAAAGGCATCTTTACATTTAAAACCACAATTTTATCATTTGAGCTGGTTTAAAATTCTTCCATTCATGAGAATAATAGTCCTCCTTGAAGAATTCTTATAACCATAAACAGCCACCAATAAATACTTTTGATGAGGAAAAGTCAATCAATTTCTTCTATTTATCACACTGTTTCAGGAACTTTTTTATTTTGGCAATAAACTATATTATACAACAAAAATTTTAAAAGATTTTAATACTACTTCACACAAACATTAATTCCAAAATTATGTCTAAACTTCCAGAGCTGTCATACTAACTTAAATATATGGATGTAAAATGATATGATAATTAAAATATTTGTACTTTTGTTTAGATTTTTGTATATTTCTGTTATTGAAATAACCAAATAATCAATATTTAGGTTACTTTCTTGTTTTTAACCCATTTTAAGAACTTTTTTCCTCTCGTGTTTGCTGATTATATATATTTATATATATATATATATATATATATACTTTATCAGTATGGTTGGTGACAAGAAGGGCATCCAAATATAAAACGCTGCCTCAAGAAATCTCCATCCAACCCATGCTAGCAGGGAAACGTGGACGTAAAATGATGATATATGATGATATACATACATATATATATATATATATTATTATTAACTAATTTCTTGCTTTTATCATATAGAGTTCATTAGTAAATTACATAAGATGTTGATACTAAAATGTCACACTGTATTTGTAATGGATTTCAGGAAATAAGAATCGACTGACAGTATAGAGTTTTCATTCACATTATCTTAATTTATAGGGAGAAAAGAGTGGGGAATGGGGTAAATTTTTTCTTGCCTTTTTTTTCATTCTTTCTATATTTTTGATATTTTAGTATTGCTACTTCAGATGACTGTATCATTTACAAAGAAGTTCTGTAATCCGATATAGTTGTTGATTTTTTCTTAATATAGTTCTGGATTTAGTATTTCAGGAATTAAATGACTTTGTGGAAAATTGTAGGCACAGTATTTCAGTAAATGTTCAGTAGCTCTTTTACATGAAGGATGGATACTAATCGAGAAAATATACTGGAATTTAAGAAAATAATTTTGCTCCCAGTAACTGTACGTCCAGCTCAGGAAAGTACACAGGTAGTAGATTTTGACATTATTTTGTAGATGGTACTTAATTATAACCAAATATATAGAATAAATTCTGCTATTGTTCTTGTTAATATTATACTTCCATTAATTTCTAACACTTGCTTTTATATATCAGAATTTATATGTATAGAGATACCATGAATATGAAAAGCAATTCCTGTCAAGTTTACATTTATATTTGTATTTATCATATTAGACCATGACAGCTTCTAATCTCTACTATAATGAATCTTATACACTGTTTCATTTAACCTGAAAGAGTACTATACAACTGTACCATATCATACAAACTCATACATTATTACACCTTCTTAGACTCGCCTAACCCATAACATTTTATATCATATCACAAGATATCATTGAATGTTTTACTGCACAATACTATACACCGTTGTCATCATCAGCACCAGCATTTCCTGGTTGTTGAGGATATTTTCAAGGTTTCTTCACTAGAGAGTTTGATTAGTGTGAAGAAAGAGTTACAAGTTCAATCCCTGCAGTCATTGGTCTTCAAAGCCCCCGTATCAACGACACTACCATGTTGATATGATGGGAGGCTTGTCCGATTGCAAAGAGATGCTGGTGTGGAAATCTGTCATGGTCCACCTTGATGCCTTCTCTCAGTATGTGAGGGGCAATGACATGGCTATTGGTGGGATTTGGATCCCTATGCAGAATATGAACTCAGAACACAAAGAGCTGGAACAGATACCACAAGGCATCTTGTCCAATGGTCTAACAATGCCACCAATCCACTACCCTGGACTGGTACTTTGTTTAACAACCCCAAAAGGATGAAAGGCAGAGTTGACTTCAATGAGATTTAAACCCAGAGCTGAGAGATCTGAAACAAATATCGCAAGGTATTCTATCCAACACTCTAAAAACTCTGCCAATTTACTGCCTATGCAGTATTTAACCTATAATAAATTATTTCAGGTTAAATAAATAATAGGTTTAAATAAATAAATATATTTAACCTATAATAATTTAACCTATAATAAACTGTAAATAGAGGTAATATGATGTACAACAATGCAATGTTCTATCCAACAATGTAGCATTATATTTTGATAGATTGTACCAATGTGGATAGCGTTATAATTAATATTATTATCAAAGAGGATATGAGTTAAAGAGTAGATAGCTTGCCAAAATGCTTTTACTCTATCTCGTTTGGTGCTTCATTTTTCTAAATTTAAATGTAACTATGATAAATGAAGTGCCAGTAAAACTTGAGTAGATTATATTAATTATATCCTATCCTATTATAAATAAAACACTCACTAACATTTCTTAATATACATGATACTAATCACTGTAATATCTCTACCATGCATCATAATCAACATCATTGTCGTCGTCATCATTATTATTACTATTAGTGAAATAAACTGCTGTTGCTATGATAAGTTCTTTACATATTCCATATTGTGAATTTAATTAACAGTTCAAACCATTTCAGTTACTGCATTAATTCTTTTGGAAAAGTAATCAAAGGCACAACTTTTGTTGTTCCCTTTTCGCTATTTCTCTGTTGTCAACCCTAATTAAGAAATTTAGTTAAAATTGCTATTGCTCATTGTGTTTAAGTATAATATTGCTTTGTTAACTGTCAAGTAGTATCTATTTCCCAAGGCTTTACTTTTTTTTTTTTTATTTTACCTCTCAGACAGTATATAAAGTATATGAAAAAAGACTCTCTTCTCTAGCGATGCAAGGCTTGTTCAGTATTATATTGTCATCAGCCTTGTTCCACATATTAAACAAAGATGTGTATTATGCAGAATTCAAATAATCCACTTTATCAGCATTATGCTTCAGCCTGTAGCATACAAGTATTCTAAAATGGCAATAATTGAAATAGCGTAAACCATTTAAAAGCTAATAAAAAATAAAAACAACAGATCTATTAATTCAGTTTCATTTGATTTCACTTGTTTTATTAATACAAGTACTGGTTTGTTTTTGCTGTTATTTACTGTAAATTTAACTAAGGGATGGCTGGGTGGATGGATACATGGGTGGATAGATAGATACAAATCTATATTGTTCTCTGTAAAAACTTCAACGAAGTCATGCATTGGAACAAATAATTCTGTGTGAAAAGGAACTGATCTAGAATTTAATTTGGAAATTTACCAAACAGGTATTTGAAGTTATCAAAGTTATCCATGTCACTGATGTTTCATGAGTATCATACAGTGAGTGCCTGGTTTATAGATTTTCTCTCTGTTAATATTGCATAGAGTTTTAGGAAGTTTGACATGAATAATTATTTTATGATTTGTTCATGCTTTGATAGATTTGTAGTTAGATATATTTTGTGTGTGTGTGTGTGCGTTTTAAGTATATGTTTTTAAACATATAAATATGCTTTCTTATACTGATTAAAATGATCAATTTATATTTTTAGTACTTCATTTGATCACCCTATTTTCAAATGTATAGTCTTAAAGTTAAACTGAAGTATCAAGGACTTTCTATAAAATTAGCATATCATACATGCAAGCATAGCCATGTGGTTAAGAAGTTCACTTTGCAAACATGTCATTCCAGGTTTGATCCTACTGCATGGAACCTTGGGCAAGTGACTTTTATTGTAGCCTTGGGTTGAACAATGCCTTGTGACTGGAATTTGGTAGAGGGGAAACTGCAGAAACCCATATTGTGTATGTGTGTGTGTTTATGTTTACACCGGTTGTTAAAACTGGAGTTGTGTTTATGTTGTGTCTTTTTATGTCCTGTAACTTAATGGTTCAACAAATACAGATCGATAAAATAAGTACCAGGCTGAAATAAGTATTGGGGTTGATATGATCGAATAAGCTCTTGAAGGTGGTGCCCCAGCATGGTCACAGTCCAATGACTGAAACGAGTAAAATAATATAAGAATACAAAATTACTTATGATGTTCATCAATTTATTCTAAATGATCTTATATTCATTTTGTTTTCTACTATAAAGGAAACATAATATGGGTGCTCTCTTTTTTAATCTGACCATTTAATCCAGTATACTTATAATTTCATCAACCTTAGCTGACTGTAACAAAAGCTGGTATCCAAAATCCATTACTTTTCTGCTGAGCCACTGCACTATATCAATATGGTGTTTCATTACATTCCATGTCAATACTATTTTCCTCCTCTTCCTATACATCTATTGGTATCTTTCCAAAAAAGATGGATAGACATAAAGAATTTTCTCTTCTATTATATTGTACTGAAAATCTGCAGACAGCAAATCTTAAAATATATTCTACTGAATTTAGTTGAATTAAATATTAATTAATTTCCAAATTTCATTTAATAATTTCAGTAATTAAGGTTATAAATTAGATAATATGCAACAACAAATAGCATTATTTTCTTACTTGAAACTTTTGTGTATGTATAACTCGATTTTTAGGAGTAATTTCATTTTACTTTTGAACCATTTCAAATCTGAAAATATTAATCTATTTCTTTTAAAATGATCATGAAATATGTTGAGGAGAATAATAGGAATAAAAAACTTAAATTATAAAAACTTCAAAACAAATTCTTTTACATTCATTTTTCCATATTGATTTAAAAAGAGATGAAAGCACATAAAAACACTTTGTCTGTGTTTTTAGACAAACACACATGTATGAAAGTATATATTACAAAAACAGATGTGTGTGTGTGTGTATGTGTGTGCAAATGGAAGGACTGTATTTATTATGTAATATCCTCTTTACTGTAACATACATCATACATCTTTATATTACTGATCAAGAACATTTTAGTGAATATTTGAGCATTTTTAGATTTTATTGAGAATTTAGTTGATTTATCAGCTTAGTAGAATTGCTTTACTTCTCTTATGAACTTGCTGTATCTGGAAACTAGACTTGATTCAATGTTGTAAGAAAATTAACTGTTTTATGACAACTTATTACTTTGATAATTGTTGGTATTCTGTCATCCTACATTTAGTTAGGGCACCACCATTATGCTGATATTTCAATGGAAGAAAGTAGTCAGAATATGTTTGTGAAAACCATTAAACATGTTGGATTACATTCATTTTTCCATATTGATTTAAAATATGTTTAATTATTTAATTATTCTTCCTCATACTTATTACTTAAAGTGAGTGAATACATATATGCTTATGCCTGTATGAGTTGTATGAAAAAAGTTTAAGTCTGTCTCGAGCCTACAGGCCCATTAGGCTAGAGTTTATCCCAGTTTCTGTGGAATTTAAGGGACTCAGATTATAAGACTCCCCCCAAACGAGATGCCAGTCCATTGCAGGGAACCACCATCTGCTGCTGATACTCATTTTCAGCTGAGTGAACTGGAGCAATGTGAAATAAAGTGTCTTGCTCAAGGACAAAACACATCACCTGCTCCGGGAATCGAACCCAACACCATAATCACTAGGCCATGTGTTGGATAGAACAGTAATATTGACATTTTCTTCATGTATTTAAAACCATGCCTCTTCTTAGTAATAACTCTCAGATATTTACTATTCCTTCTGAAGGAAAGAAAAATATATTCTAGAAAGGAATAGACAAAAACTAATGAGCATGAAATAATAATAGGGAAGAGGAAAGATAGAGGTCGAACAGATTTCGATAACAAATACGATGAGTAAAGATGTATCTGGATGAAAACAAAAAAGATAATTCAATTAGATGAGATTATACATGAATTGGCAAAAAATAAATGTAAAACAGAGAATTAACAGATCTGCTGTACATATTATTCATATACCTCATACTTTGGTTGTTTTACTAAAATTATCTTTTGAAATATTCTGGAAATAAGTTTTAAGATAACTTAATTTTTGTGAAATGAATGAAGGTTAAAATTTCATCAGTAAATTCTTACTAGTTTGTTTCAATTACAAATGTATGAATTGTATTGTTTGAACATCTTGAAAGATTAATTAAAACTGAAAAATGTCACTTTGTTAAAAAGACATCCTTGACAAAATTATTACTGATGGATTCAAGGTATTACTTGTCAAAATCATCTGAAAATAGAAATGTGATTACCTGAGTAAAACATGCTATATAACAAAAAGAAAAAAATACCACACCCACCCACACACACACACACACACATATTGAATGAGCCCACACATAATGATCACTTAGCAGAAGTTGTTAGTTAATGAAGTAAAATATTGCTGACAGGGAAAATGAAAACAAATGAAATGAAAATTATATGAATAATTGTAGCATTGAATATAAATAAAAAGAAATAATTAAAATTATATTTGTGTGTGTGTATGCATATATATATACATATATATATATATACATATATATATATACACATATATATATATATATAAATAATTACAACATATTAGCTGGTGTATGAGACAAATCACTTCATCAATTATACCCACTACATATATATATATATATATATATATATATATATATATATACACACACACGTGTGTGTGTTCATATGCACACACACACACATGCACACACACACACACATATGCACACATACGCACACATATATATATATACACACACATAGAACTATTCATAAAGAGAAGAGGACTGCCAGTGTGGTGCAAAGAAAGGAAACTGCAATAGGAAAATAGGAAAATAGGAAAAAAATGGATCTCGTTGATTGATCTGTCAACAAGAATAATTTGAAACCTGGGGAAATAAATTGAGATCTTTTGAGATGAAGATAGCTGCAAGTCATATAACCTGACAAAATGTTACATGCAATATAGGCAGGATTTCTATTTTGGAAAAGGGGTAATGAGGTTGGATTTTTAAAATAAAAATTAAAAAATGTAAAAAATATAATGTACATTTTTAACATTTATTTTTATTGTGACACCTCTGCCATTCCCGTTTTCAATGCTCTCTCTCTCTCTGTCTATCTATTTCCTTTTTTCATTTCCTCTCACTCTTAGTTCTCACTCTGCATATGTATGACCTTACTCATTCATATACCCTTCACTCCTTAACACACAGTATGTTACCTTCTAACTCAAATTTTCTATTATGCATTTTACCATTGCATAATCTCATGGTAATTATTATTTTCATTTCACTCATTTTCTATTTCTCTTTTTCAATTCTTTACTCTGTTCCCCTGTTTTGTTGCACATATCCTTAACTCACTAGCTACACAGTATCTCTTCACTTGCCATCCTTATAGTTCACTAATCTCTCACTTGTCATCCTTATAGTTCACTAATCTCTCACTTGTCACTATCATTACTGTGCCTTTAACCTATGCAAACTTATTGGAGCACCTGCCATTGAATATATCAATACTTCATAAAATCTCCAAATGCCTGTGGCATTTGGAGATTTTATGAAGAAAACAAAAATTATTCCTGTAACGAAGTAAAATTTTGAATATTTAGTGACCCTTGTAGCTGAGGAAGATGTCTATCTGGTGATGGATGCCTTAGGCATGATAAGTCTAATATAGAATTGGCTAATGCACACCAGCTATCTTTCACAACCTGTAATCAGAATCACAGTATAGTTCCTATGGCAAGGCAGACTGAGATAAGTGGTGGACTCTGGCCTAAAACTGAACAACACTGGTGCAGTACATATTCCTGATTGATTGATCCATCATGTATTCCTGAACTGAGACAATGTAGAGGAAAATGCTCTGCTGAGAATCACAATGAAATGACGGAAGTAGATAGTACTGCCTCAGAAGATGAGAAATTTCATGTTACATACTTTTTACTTGCTGTTCTACTCTAAGTTTCTATATGAGACATGTCTGTGATGCTAAGATGCTGGAATACTGAATATATAGTCAAACGTTAAAATCGTACACCATTCACTTTGTTTTGGGATCCTGTAAGGCATATAACTCTAATTGTTCTATTTTACCTGATCTACACCTAATTCATGGTTGAGTAATAAGTAAGAGGAAGGACATTTTGCTGTAAAATATAAATGCTCCAACAACAAACTATCACATCCATGCAAATATGAAAAAGAAAAAAAATAATAAATAAATATAATAATGTAAACCAGTATACAGTTGTAATAATGTAAACCAGTATACAGTTGAAATAATGTAAACCAGTATATAGTTGTTGAAATTTTTGATTCTATATCTTGTGATGGCTGAAAACTAGTGTTGAATGGTAAATATATATTTACATTTATTAATTAGGGCAGATAAGCAAATGTTGAAGCTAAATAAAAAGAGACAACCCAGTGAGATCAGTCCCATGCCTCCTTTGCTGATACCTTGGTTTAACTGTCTCTATATCATAAGCTCTGTGACAATATAGACTTATACATCTTGCACTTATACCTATACAGTCATTCTGAAAAATCAGTTTTTCAAACCTGACGTATATATATTTGTATATGTTTTATTGCTTTGATTCTGCCCTTTGATACTGTTAGATCAAGATCCAATTGCAAAGTCTTTACTTTGTTATTTTCACTTTTTATTTTCACTTTTTCATTCACACTATATACCTGTTAAGGCTAAACCTATCAGTAAAAAGCAAAAAAAAAGGAGGTTAATTGTTTAAAATCCTAAGAAAGCTAGGTTTTGATTCCTTTAAAATTACTTGAACAAATTTAGCAAAGGACACTATTTTCAATGTAAGAATAAAAAAGATGAACATTGAACAATCAAATATTGATATCACCATAAAAATAGGAAAAGATAGAATTAGAATAAAAGGACGTAAGAGATCTACTATATTACAATCTTGAACCAGTGATTTAGTTGCTACAAAATTAACTTAAACATTGACTGCTACAACCCAGTTTACAGAGTCTGCAAAATATAATAATAGAGTATAGTTTAATAATAGAGTATAGTTTACATATAACTGGTCACACAAGATTAATACTTGTGCATAATCTGTTCTTAATATGCATTGTTTCTTCTAGAAAATTCTGTTGAACTAGTTTCTTCCAGTGGTGTTAGATCTTCATCAAATGTTTTTATACATTCAGTTTTTGTTGGCATTCACTTCCACCATTCATAATTCTTCTTCAAGGAATATGTCAGTGTCCTCATCATAGACTACCTGAATGACATCATGTAGAAGTCAAAGGATGACTTGAATGATCTATCTTACCTTTCTTACAGAATGCATATCACAGCTACTTGAATATATGAAGTATGAGTATCATCGTCACCATCATCAACATCATCATTGGGTTAATTTCTTTTCCATGCTGACAGATTGAATCAGTCTGCCAAACCTTAATTGGTTGCAGGTCCATCATCATTGAAGCCAATTTAGCTTCCGAGTGCCCATCCTGAAAATTGGTGTTGCAAAAAGTTAAGTGAAGTGAAACGGCTCAACTGAAACTGTGCTCTAGACTCAACACACCTTAAATATAACGCCATACTTCTGTACTCTAGACTCAACACACCTTAAATATAACGCCATACTTCTGTACTCAGTCTCAAAATATAACATGTAGTATAATGAAAATAAATGTCTAATCATTAAAGAAATTTTAAAGTCTTAGTTATCAACACCTTTGTGTTTATTATGTCTAGGAGTAAGCGAAAGAAAATTGTGACCTGCGACAAATTTTCCATATTTTATGAAATCACTCCCAACAGCAAAAATGTTTTGTTTTAAAATTAAATTTAACTTCCCATGTATCAATCAGTTTATTGACAGTAGGTTTCATGTTACAATCACATAAATCCACACTGCAACATTACCTAGGGAGACATAAATGAAACAACCATGTGTTTCTAACATGGTATGGATGCTATAACAAAGATTAAACTAAATAAAGTAGAAGAAATATTGAACTAGGGTGCTTGAAATGTTAAGGAATGAACTAAGTAAATGTGCAGTCAGGCAAAACAGCAGAGCTAGCATTTACAGGAAAGCTTGTTGCATGTTGTTGTTGTTATGTTGATAACTTCATCAAGAGAGAACTACTACAGTCACCTTGCAGCATAGCATCGCATCACATTCACCTCTACTTATCTCAGTTAATGCATGAGTTTGCTGTAATTTCCCTGCATGTCAGTCTTTATTGATTTGAACATAGCTATTAGTGTTTACCTTCTCACACACATACTCTCCCTCTCCCTCCCCTCTCCCTCTCTCTCCCTCTCCCCTTATCTCTC
>JAOPJM010002323.1:9743802-9755092 GCA_027124095.1 Muusoctopus leioderma | reverse complement strand
ATCATGTATGAATTAAGTTGTCCCCAGCTGTGTTGCATGAAACTCTGAAAATAAGCAGAAAAATAGCACATGCCCTATGACCTAATAAGGGTTGTGGTTTTATGTTGGAACAACTGATTTACAGCTGGATGCCCTTCCTATATAAGATTGGAACTTGTTTATTTCAGTCAAGCAAACTGAAGAAAGCAGAATTGTGCCATACTCTTGGATACCTAACAGTGGCTGTAGCAAGGTTCAAATTCCCGATAATGTAATCAGTAGCCCAGTTAATAGTTAATAGACAAATATTTAGCATTATTGATTGCTTTAGCATTTATTTAAGAGAACATAGAAAATAACCCATCTCTGTTGTTGTTGTTGAAGAAACCATTTTCTAGTTGGGCCATTTAATGAGCTATTCTATTTATTTCATAATTAGATTATATTACTTGATACATATCAAAGTTAATGAGAAAACATAAGAAATTCCATTGTTTACTTATGGCTTCTGCTTCATTGAGTTTGTGATCATGAATTATATATCTGAACTGGAAAAGCTAATGGTGCTTCACAAATACTTATCTGGAGAGATCTTTATCATATGTTATATTTAAAAACTGTGTGTGCAGTAGCTGTATTCTTTTATTTGTTTCAGTCACTGAACTGCAGCCATGCTGGGGCACCGCCTTGAATGGTTTTAGTCAATCAGATCGACCCCAGGACATATTTTTTTAAAGTCTGGTACTTATTCTATCGGTCTCTTAGTTGAACTGCTAAGTTACAGGAGATAAACGAGCACAAACACATAGACACACACACACACACACACATATATATATACGACGGGCTTCTACAGTTTCCATCTACCAAATTCACTGACAAGGCATTGGTCAGCCCAAGACTATAGTAGAAGACACTTGCCCAAGGTGCCATGCAGTGGGACTGAATCCAAAACCACATGGTTGTGAAGCAAACTCCTTAACCACACAACCATGTCTGTGCCTATGGTAAAGGTGCTTGACTATGGCTTTTGAGTTCAAACTTTACTACAGCATATTGTATTGAGGTTCTGGTATATAACTATGCTTGCTACTAAAATAGATTCAGATTATCATATTCGACCATGACTTTACGGTTGAAGGGTTGTGTAATTGGGAGGGTATCCATTTGTAAAATCTACTTCTCTAACAAGAACTTATTCACCTATGCTAGCATAGAAAAATGTGAAGCATTCTAAACTCCTACTAAGAAAAGTGAATATTTAATTGGCACACCCACCACATGCAGACACCACACACACCACATGTAGACACCACATGTAGACACCACACACACACACACACACACATGCACACACACACACGTGTATGTAAAATTAATTGCTCCTCTTGAATTCATACTTTCAGTCAGTAAGCATTAGTATTCCCCATGATAATATGGAAAATATACATGAAATGGAAACGACACATCAATCAATATTAGTAAATATAAATCAAATGTAACTGACAAAATTTACAAGTAGAACACCCAAAATATATTACAAAATGTTGTGTTGTTAAATTACATAGTTAATATCTTTCAGTTAATCTTTCCATTTATAAACTTTTGCTATAACCATCAATGGATATTTGTTTCAAACATTTAGATCTCTTGTGGATATACAACAATTTTCTTTATGATTTCAATTTTTTTTTTTTTTAATAATATACTTGATATTTCAGAACCATTTTTCTGGAGAAGGGGGGGTTTAAAATTTTTTTTTTCTTTTCTACATTCACTCATTGTGTTCTTTTGGTTTCTACTTAATTTAATTTTGTGTTTGGTTCCTTGTCTTCTTTTGTCATTTGCTTGTAGATGATTCAATGTTTGCAGTGTATCTCACTGTGTCAGCAGAGATAAACTAAGACATTGTTCAGTCACTCTTTTCAGTAAGAATAACAGTAATTACATAGACAAAGTAGAAATTTGCAGATAAGAAATTTTCTATAATACCAAATTTAAGACATTACAAACTATCAACACCAACAATTAAGATAAATTTTTCAAATAGAAATACTTGAAATACAAAAAAAAAGAAAAACACAGAAAGAAAAACATGTTATTCTGTTGCAATCATCAAGTTTTAGTAGAAGCAAGCCTGGAGAAAGGTAGTGTTGAAAGTTTACTGATCATCTAATTGAATAAAATTTAATTCTTATTCACTTGAGGGGGGGGTCTTTTTATTTTTCTATTTCTTTTTCTGTTAATTTGATAACTAAATATTGATTTTGGTCAAAATAATATAAGAAATAAACAATTGACACGAGAGAATGTTTGTATGTATATTCAATATAGAGTCAACTCTATCAATAGTTTACTGTCGGGTGGTGGAATGGAGAAATCGTTAGAGCATCAGACAAAATGCCTTGCGGTATTTGTACTGACTCTTTACATTCAAATTCTGCAGAGGTCAACTTTGCCTGCCATCCATTCAGGGTCGATAAATAAAGTACCAGTCAAATACTGAGGTCGATTTCATCAACTTATGCCTCCCCACAAAATTTCTGGTCTAGTGCCTATGTTAGGAACAATTATTATCTACATAAAAATGCGGTAGATTGGTAGAATCGTTAGATCGTTGGACAAAATTCCTCAAGTTATTTCTTTCGATTTTTTACATTCTGAGTTCAAATCTCACCAAGGTCAACTTTATCTTCTATCCTTTCAGGGTCAATAAAGTACCAGTCAATTATTAGTGTCGATATAATTGACTGTTCCCTTTCCCCACAAATATCTGGCCTTGTGCCAATGTTAGAAACAATTATTATCTACATAAGAAAAGCTGAATAGCAGCTGGCCCAAATTTTATAATGTGGGTGGCCTACTGTAGACAGGTCTGCCATATAAATTATGACTAGTACTGTACTATGTTCTCGGCAAAGATACTTAACTCTTAATGACCCAATCCACTTAGCAGTTAGTGGATACTATGCAAATGTACAGCCTTCTTCTATAATTAGTATTGTATAATTAATGATTATTTTGTAGCTTGCAAACCTGAAGTCAAATGCTCCAATGGATGAACCCTTTAGTTGGCTACTAATATTCTTATCCATGGTAGGACATGTCCCTCAAGTATACCACATCATTAAGGCAAGGATAAGCTTTAATAGTGTTAACAACATTAATTATAACTGCCTCTAAGGGGCACTTATTATTGAGCTGGTGAAAGATCCAGCTCAAATTCGATGTAATCATTGGTGCACTCCAGATCCACTTCCATTTAATTAATACTTCTGATCTTCCCATTTGTAGATGTATGTTTATTGAACCATAAGTTATAGATAAATAATTATCAGCCTGTATTCATGTTAATTTAGCATTTTCCGATTCTGGTATATGCTGTTTACACCATTTCTAATCCTAATCCTTTATTTTTAATCACAGAAATACATAGGGTCAGTGCTTATCTACAGTTTCTGTAGCATTAAGTGGATGAGAGATAAATCTCCCCTTACATAGAATGTAGCTCCATCACAGTTAGCTTTTTCCACCAGAAGAATTGAATTCAGTACTGCAAGTTCACCAAAACATCTATTTTACAATGCAGTCACTGCTTATAGCAGTAATTTATACTACATAGAAGTAGCTGAACTCAGCTGTTGAGAGTTGAGTGCCTTAGACATGAGCACAGCACAATGTGTGTGTATTGTTTTTTACATCTGTGTTTCCATGCTAACATGGGTTGGACGGATATTTATTGAGGCAGCATTTTACGGTCAGATGCTCTTCCCGTCACCAACTATACTGATTTTTAAGTATGGGGATCCTACCACTGAACTACGAAATGGCCAGGCATTTTGTTATACAGAGATGTAAACAAACATCACCAGCCAATTTAGTGACAAACAGTGTCAAGCAATGACAAGTACACACGCATGCACATACACACACACATATACATATATATACATATACGACAGGCTTCTATACAGTTTCTATCTACCAATTTCACTCACAAGGCATTGGTCGGCCCAAGGCTATAGTAGAAGACACTTGCCGAATGTGCCACGCAGTGGGAGAGAACTCAGGACCATGTGGTTATGAAGCAAACTTCTTAATCACACAGCCAATGGTGGTCAGAAACCAGCAACCCTTCAGTTATTTTCCCAGTACCCTATGGTTCTCAATTACCTGTACTCAATGACTCAAGGTAATTAAAAACATGTGCAAATGAATTGGCTGATGCATTTCAAAGTCCATAGCTACCAAAACTGTTTATTATCATGTTTGTCATAATTTTAATGGTATGGTTTATGATAGTAATTGTTCAATTAGAAAAAAGCTGCCAACTCTTTATTGCAAACAATACAGCTATAATTATAGCAGGGAAGTCCTGAGAAAACATTATAATGCAAATACATGAGTGTATAAAATTATTTGGCTTCTGCGACAATTGCACTGCTTACAAGTGTTAATTAACTATAACACTTAAAAAAATTTAAACAACTTAATTTTATGTATCATCATCATCATCAAAAAAAGAATGTTGATAGTATCATTGATTTTGATTTTGATGTTGATATTGTTGTAATAGTATTGATAGTATTGCTGTTTATTCTAGCTCAAGATAAACAGAGTAGGTTTGCTGAGCTAACTAATCAAATATTTAGACAAGATTAAACAATTGGAGATCACACATTAAATGTTTATGTATAACACCTCTTATACTTCTATATTAGGGATATTTAATTTATTTACTCCAGGAGTAGAAAAGACTAAGCTCCATGGTGTTAGGTTCAAAATTCATTGATTTCATTCTATTTAATTCTAAGGTTCGATAAATTGCCTCTTTATAGAATTTCCTTACTCTTTCTAAATTCATTTATAATCTTATCTATTCCACATTCTTCATTCTTAGTAAGGTATAACCTCTTCATTCTAATTTTTATACACTCGACTTGTGCTTTGCCTATCATAACAAAACTTCTTTATATTTATCATTATATAGCCTCCTCCTCACATATCTATACCACTTCAGTTTTCTTTTCTGTAAAAAGACCATGGTATCTACAGCTTAGCCAATATTTTAGCTAATCCAGACACAATCTATTGCCACCTTTCATTTGCAATGTCACCTTCATATTTCAACAGAAAAGAAA
Organism: Muusoctopus leioderma; assembly: GCA_027124095.1. NCBI lineage: Eukaryota > Metazoa > Mollusca > Cephalopoda > Octopoda > Octopodidae > Muusoctopus > Muusoctopus leioderma. The sequence continues at coordinate 9,749,972 of JAOPJM010002323.1, read as the reverse complement.
ATTTGTTTTTACTCAATGGGGACGAACCATGGTTTAATGGAGGCTTCATAGGGAAATAAACAATAAATTACCACAATTGAATCCAAACATAGACTTTTCACTTAAACAGTAGTGTAAATAATTATGATTTCTAAATCAATTACAAGATCAGAAATTGTTGGGGAATAGAGTAGTCGATTTAATTAACCGCAATACATGACAGTACATGATAGAACTCACTTTCCACCCTGGAGGGGTGAAAGGCAAAATTGTCCTCGGTCAGAATTGCACCCTACCATTTTAAAAGAAAGGAAGGAGATATTGAATAATGTAGTCTCTGATATACAAATAGACAGAATGGTCATGGCTGGAATGCCTTTGATCATAGGTTTGCTGGATCAGGGTTGACCTGGGACTAAACAACATATGTTTGCAGGGGTAACATTTTTTGTATAGTGGTGGTGGTGGTGGTGAGCATTTGCTTTTACACCTGAATGCATTTCAAATTATTTTTTTAATATATTTTTATATAGCATTCAGTGAATAACAATGTCCCTAGTTACAGGTTTCTAATGTTTCAATGACTGGTTCACTGCATTTACAATGGTGAGAGCAACAAGGGATTGTCTGTACAACTCGGACAGAACAAATATCACAAGGAACTTCATTCAAAAGCACTGGGTTATCAGTTTTCTCACCAATGTCTACATCTTTCTCCAATATACATTGGGGAAAGACACACACGCACACACACACATGCACACACACACACACACACACACACACACACACACACGTATGAGTGAGATGTGGTCCCCCGACCTGTCAAGGAGAGTGGTGACTCCAAAATCACCCATACGAGCATAGAAAGTAGACTTATTTCAGCCTGGTATTTATTTTATCAATCTCTATTTGTTGAACTACAAATTATAGGACATAAAGGGTCACAACATAAGCACAACATCTGGTTAACTAGTATAAACATAAACATAGACACACATGTTTACATATATATAACCAATAGGCTTCCGCGCAGTTTCCTCCTACCAATGTATACATATTTATAACCGATGGGCTTCAACATTTACAAAACATTGCTCAGCCCGAAGTTACAGTTGGAGACACTTGCCCAAGGCATCACACTGGGGCATAGAACCAAGAACCATATGGTTGCGAAGCAAACTTCTTACCTAGATGGCGACACCTGCACCTTTTTTTTTTTTTTAATATCTTAATAAATATTTTGTTATTCCTGGTACTTTTAACATTTTCAAACATAACATAATAATTCTTACAAGCTATTTCTAAAGTTAATTTATTGCCAGAAAAATTATGATATGCAAACATGCTGTTGCATGTTATCTGTAAGTTAATAGATATAAACTTTAGTCATTTGATTTTGATCAAGTATTTCTAATGTAGTTTTATTATTCCAAACTTGACAAGGATTCAAATGAATCTTTGCATTTTAGAGAAAGGTTTGTCAAGTTATTGAATAAAGCGATTGCCAAATTAACTCATATGAGTATGAGATTTTATGACCAAGTTTGATGTTTATTGCATCCATGTAATGCAATTAATGTTGCAATGTCTAGATTGCAGATATTTTACAGTTGTAGTTAATTCCCTGGTGGAAGTTCATTTCATAGAATAAATTCTATGTTTTTACCCACTTTCTACAGATGTCTTGATAATAAGAGATAGAATAAAAGAATTCATTTGGTTCTTTCTCTCTCCCCACCCCCTCTCTCTCTCTCTCTATCTATCTATCTACCTATCTCTTGTTCTCTTTATATTCAAATGTTATTGCCCCAAATGGAAAAATAAAATCTAATGAGGCAAACATAAATATTCAATTTCACTATTATACAACTTCAAATTCCATTATCTCACTTTTGCAGAATTCTAAATATTTATTTCAATCTGGCAAACCTAGTTCAGGATTCATATTGTCAATGATTACTTTTGACCTCAAAATATCAATCTATTAATAGCTTTCATTTCAAATGACATAACAATACCAAAAATATGATGCAAGAAACATTACAAAAACATTTTACCTTTCTTTTGTTCTTAGAGTTAATGTTTCTTTTTTATTAAAAGAGTAATCATTGTTGAGATACTTTACGAGAAGGTCTAAAGTATATCTTTATTTCTTTTAAATTTCTAATATGCAATGACTGAGTTGATGTATCACCAGCTTTATAGTATGATGGTCATTGTTGTTTATATTTCCACGTCCATTGCAAGAAAGCTGTTTGAATATATTTGGCTCTTTCTATGTAGAAATTTCCAATAATATATGGATTCAGATTTCGCCAAACCCTTTCCTTACCATATTTCTAATGAAATAACTGCCTATATGTTCCAATTAATTTTGAAAATAATCTTGAATTAGGAGGGATTTTGTAAAATAACTAACTTTCTCATTATGAAGTTGGTGTTTGGAACATAACTTTAAAAGTTTTTACATAAATTTATAATAGAAGGTTTAAATTTATATATGAGCACTTTAAAACAAATGTTTTTTTTTATCATAGAACCAGGGGCAGTTTCAGGTGGGTTGGTATCAAAATGGTTAACAGTTTTCATACCTTCAGACACAGTAAGTTTGTAAACATAAAATATCAGAGATATCCTGAAAGAAGTAATATCTATTTCGACATAAAGAGATTATATAAAGCTGGAGACTTTCTAGTCTTCTATAGGTATGTTTGAGAGTGTGAATGGTTAATCAATAGGAGTACCAGGTAACCAGCTGAAGGGTTGGCAGTTTGGATCTATCAGTAGCAGTACATGGTGTCCATGAACAAGACACTTTATTTTCAAATGGCCTCGTCCACCAAGACATACATAGGTACCACTAGGCTGGAAAAACTCATTAATTTAAGTATTGGGAGTACTGTAAAATTTACAATTGTTTAGCTAGCTGTAAACAGATACATCAATTAGCACAATTAGTATCAGAATATGCGGAGAGATGGGATAATACATGACAAAATTTAACTAGGATATAATTTTTTTTATTTGTTTTGATGTTTAGTAGGCTCTATCTCTCTGTTTTGATGTTTAGTAGGCTCTATCTCTCTGCTTTGATGTTTAGTAGGCTCTATCTCTCTGCTTTGATGTTTAGTAGGCTCTATCTCTCTGCTTTCTTGCAGAGCCTCTGCTGGAAAGTTGTACTTGTTTGGAAAGTGACTTGATTATTAAGACCGTGACTTGATTATTAAGACCGTGACTTGATTATTAAGACCGTGACTTGATTATTAAGACCGTGTGTTGAAACCAAAGCAATTATGGAAGAGTCATTTTAGTCACTAAAAAAACATACAAAAGCTGATGTATTCACTTAATTTTTATTTAGTGAGGTGTCAAAATGTTCATCGCACCCATGGTGACCTGGTTACCGACACAGTTCAACTGTAACCAAATAAATATAAAGTGAATATATCAGCTTTTGTGTGTATTTTAAGTGGCTAAAATGACTCTTCTACGATGTAATTGCTCTGCGATTTTCCCTAAAATGAATAATGTTGATAAAAATAAATTAAATTTTGTTGAAATTTTTATTATTTTTATCACATTTAAAGTTTGTATGTTTTAGCTTCATAAGATATTGAGTTCATTGAAATGGATTTGAATATTCTATACAGATCTAAAATTAAACAGGAAACGTTATTTAAATAAATATTTAAAAAAATGAATACTATACTATGTAATGCAGAGTAAAATAAACCTCTGCAATGTTAAGTAAAATAAGCAACTTGAATGTTAAATAGTTACTGTTTTCTTTGGGATTGTAATAAATATAATCTACAAGCGATTTTCATTCACATTTGAATTACTTTACTTGATATGCTAACAGCTTTTAGAAAAACATGAATCTAACAAGTTTTATCCACCATTAAGAAATTGTTAATGTCTTTATTTTTGAAGGTATTGCTATCTTGCATATATTTCCTTAATTTAAGCTTTTTTATTTCTGCTGTCAATATTAAATTTCAGCTAAATTCTCTGATTCAAGACAAAAGGTCATTTTGATATAATGTTAATACATTAATGAATGCAAACAATTTGTTATAATATAAATTCGATTTTCTTAATTTCTTGATAAGAGTGACATGTTAGTGTTTCCCTGAATACATAACAGGAATATGAGGTGGAAGCAAGCTAAGTAAATGACTAGAAATGGAGCTATCAAGTGTTGTTTGCAAAAGAGTAGATCCAGTTGGTATGAAAATAAGAACGGATAGATATAATATAGATGGAGAAATCTTATAAACAAGTATGTAGAAGGGAAATGGGATGGTCTCGTTAACAACTGATTAAGTGGTGGAACTAATAGAAAATATTACCAGCTGTAATGATATTTGGAGAGAAAAAAAGACAATTTTATTGTGAAAAAAAACAAGCTTACTAAAGCTAGCTATCATCATTGTCATCACCATCATCATTGTTTGTATAAATAGCTTAAGATTAAGGTCTTAATTACCAATAACTTTCAATTTGTAGCTAAAAGTAATCACTGGTACCACACAGACCAAAATGTGTGATGGATAAATTAAGACTAAATATATCAATGGTTATCAATTTAGTAACATGAATCATTTAGTAATATTACTTTACTGCTTGTTTTCTATTTGATCTCTTTACTCTTTAATCAGTAGATAATTTTACAAATGATAGTGTTGTAAATATCACTGATTTGTTTTGATATTGATTTGTATTAATCGAATCTTGATAATCGCATATAATGAAAACAGAGTTTCTTTTTCTTATGTGTGTGTGTGGAAGAGTCATATTTATCACCAATCATATTGAAATCGTGTGATAACTTGTCCTAAAAGACAGAGATGTGTCCTTTAGAGAGGGACCTGTCAATTTCACAAAATTGATCAGTAGATTTAGTTGACGTAATGCAAATACCTTAGAAATCCTCTCATTTAGAAATATCTTCCATTGTGTTACGCTTGGACCACAGATTGACTTCAAGTAGTAGCTGTATCAATTTATGCTTGTGCTTAGATCAACATTGTTTTCCTGGGAAATTTTCTTCATTTCACTTGTCAAATTAGCTTAATTAGGTAACTAGAACATTTCTAAACAGTAGATTGAGATTGTGTTGTTCACTTAATTCTGATGGTTGTAATCTTCCTGGTTCCAGTTGATCGGCATGACTAACCCAAACAATAGATTCCATGATGACTTTGTGGCTAAGTACATGCTAATTAATCCAACTTAATTGTTCTTTGACATAGCAAATTATGTAAACTCGTTTTGCTATTGGAAGTATTTAGCTAACACTCCATGTCTCCATTCTGTGATTGATTGTTGGTTCAGATTTGTCTCATAGTCACATTATTTCTACAAGAATGAGTGTGGTTTTCATCTCTTATAAGCTTTTCAAGTGATATTTATTTTTATAAAGGCTTCTACTGGAGATTTCCAGCTTGGTACTTTCAGGTTTGGTGTGTTGCTGTAAATGATTATATAAACATTTGGAGGATTTTTGATCTATTGACTTTTATTCTGTTGATTTTGAAAGTATGTTTTCAAAAGTGTGTGCGAAGTGCTCCACCACTAGCAGTTTAACTCTAGATAATATAGAAGTGTTCAATTATGATGAATGAGATTATCAAGACAATCATGCCAAAGTGAACTGAGTACTGTTGTAGATGATGATGATGATGGTAGCTGAAGACATGTCAGAGATTATGGATGATTACAGTGCAGATGTGATTATCTCAGACCATTTGTAAAAAGTACTTTCCTCTCATCAATTTGAATTCAGAAAATAGAGGGAGGAAACTAAATATTGTAAGGTAATCAATTTGTCCAGTTTTCCCTATTTTGGCAAAGTTGTCAGCCTTCCAGATAATAATAATAATAATGATGATGGTGACAACGACGACGACGATGACGATGAGGGGGAAGAGAATGATAAGGAAAACAATGACATAAGAATATTTCAGAAGTTTAAAAGACATGCCAATATTGGAAACTCTTTCCAAATATTATATTTTTCACTTAATTTTACCAGCCTTTAACAGTTTGGTTTGCAAATAGATTATTTTCCTGAATACATGTAAAAAAAAGAGTATATTTGCTTTCAATTATAATATATAATTTAATTAATTAATACATACATACATACATACTATACATATATACATATATACACACATACATAC
>JAOPJM010002323.1:9720117-9732158 GCA_027124095.1 Muusoctopus leioderma | reverse complement strand
CACCACCACCACCACCACCACCACCACCACCACCACCACCACCACCACCACCACCACAACCACCACCACCACCACAGAAATATAGATCACAAGGTAGCATATTTAATTAAATCATTATCCCCCCCCCCCCTGTTATGAAGAGGGCGAAGAGCCACAGTTTAGATGAACAGCTGCAGGGTAGCGGCGTTCTAAATAGATGTGTATGAAAGGTCAAATACTGGCCATAGTGATTGACCTATTGATTGATTAATGGTCAGGAGTAAAGGTGGTGGTGGTGGTGATGGTGGTGGTGGTGGTGGTGGTGCTGGTGGTGGTGGTGCTGGTGCTGCTGGTGGTGGTGGTGGTGGTGGTGGTTAACTCTTAAAGTTCTACCCTGAGTCTACGTGGCCCATCAGGCCGGAGCTGACCCCGGATTCCAGTGGCATTACGCGAACTGAGAGTGCAAGACTCCCCCCTTCCCCCTGAACGGGACGCCAGTCCATCGCAGGGTTAACCCCCAAGCTACTGCTGGTACTCATTTTCAGCTGAGTGTTACTGGAGCAACGTGAAGTAAAGTGCCTTGCTCAAGGACACAACAATATAGCTATTGGTGAGTTGCTTGTACTACAGCTCTCTCTCTCACCAGTTATCAAAGCAACTGGTCAGTCCTGTGAACTCTGCTCTCCTTCTCTAGCTAGTTCTATCAAACCAACTGGTCAGTCCCAAGCACTACAGGTCTCCCTCACTCCTCAGCTACTATCATAGCAATTGGTCGGTCAGTTCATTGTAATATATCTCTCTCTCTCTCTTCCCCCCTCCCTCTCTCTCTCTTTCCATCCCCCTCCCTCTCTCTCACAAGTTACCAAACCAACTGGTCAGTCTCAAGCACTATGTCCCCCCCTCACTCCCCAGCTACTATCATTGCAATTGGTCAGTTCATTGTATTATCTCTCTCTCTCTCTCTCTCCAGCTATCATAGTAATTGGTAAATAACGAAGAAATTAAACACACAGAAAAAACAAGAGGTTTAGCACAGGACAAAGGGCCACCACTATAAGTCTATCATCAGCCACTTTAGACTAAGTAACGGTTTCGGTGTTAAGTGGGACCGCTTACTACAAAGTCGAACACCCACAACATTAAACAAATTTGATTTTGCACAGACAGACCAGTGGTGGGGTGAAAAGATTTACAAACGAAAGTAAAAAACAATGATGAACAAGTGTACAAACACAGAAAATAATGAACAATTGCCAGGAAGTTTTAAAACAAACACACAGTATACAAAAAGTTGCCTTAACGTTTACAACGGGCAAGTTCACAACAATGCGCCGTACGGCCCAACAGTATAAGGTGAAATGAGAAATGCTGTGAGAGGAAAAAGCTCATAAAAGACATGGGAATATAAAAAAAGATGGTTGGCACTTAGCACAGTCAAGAAGAAAAGGGTGAGAGAGCGTAATGCATTCTGGGAAATGAATGCTGTGAGAATAACAGGAAGGAGTTAGGGGGAAAGGGAAAAAATAGCAGTAAAAGTACGGGAGAAAAAAAAGAGAGAGAGAGAGAGAGAGGGGGGATGTCGCAGTGGAGTTAAAAATATATAACAATCAAATTTGTTTAATGTTGTGGGTGTTCGACTTTGTAGTAAGCGGTCCCACTTAACACCAACACCATTACTTAGTCTAAAGTGGCTGATGATAGACTTATAGTGGTGGCCCTTTGTTTGTGCTAAACCTCTTGTTTTTTCTCTGTGTTTGATTTCATTGTTATTTACCACTTATCCTTAAGCACTACGCAGTTTCCCCCACTTCTTATTGTTATATATATATATATATATATATGTGTATATATATATATATATATATATGTGTATATATATGTGTATATATATATGTATATATATATATATATATATATATATATATGTATATATGCGTACATGCATGTATGTATACTTATGTATATCTGTGTATGTATGTATACACATATATATTGTGTTTTGATTGTGCCTCTCATTGACATCTTTCTCACCCCCACCCCTCTATCAAGAGATACTTTTAATTAATATTGATATCAATTATTTAAGCATTCAAGTAATGCAGAATTACCTTACCTAGATTCATTTTCCAGCTCATTAATTCATTTTTGTATTAATTCCTTAGACCCCAGCATTTGTGTTATTGGAAAATTGCAATACCTCAGCTGTCTCAAAGTACTTTCTCTCTATATCTTGTCTCAACTCTCTGTTGCTGACCTCTCTCTCATCCACTCCTTCTCCCTTTGTATCCCTCTCTTTCTCCCTCTCTCTCTTCATAAATATTCTGAATAATTTTCAACTTGAATTTCATTTCATCAAAATCAAGAGATTTAATTAATGTGAAGAATTTAGGAGAATTAGAAAAATTTAGAAAGTGGCTAAATGGACAAAAGCTGTTAGTTACCCAGCTCATGCATCAATAGCTAGTATCAGCTGCAGAGATTTTTTGTTTTATTATGTGTCTCAGATCTCTTTGATGTTGAAAATGTGTGGAAAAGTTACTTGTAATGATATGTACTGCTATCCAGTACACTCTGCAAAGTGGTTGGAGATCAGACAGAGACAGCATAGGGTAGGTAGATAGGACTCTATTGTCGTGTCGAGGACATGGCATCTTCTCTAGTGTTGGTGCCATGATAAAATGCACCCAGTACACTCTCTAAAGGGATTGGTGATAGGAAGGGCATCCAGCTGTAGAAACCGCACCAAAAAGGAATGTACGAGCGAGACGTGGTCCCCTGATCCATCTAGAAGAGTGGTGACTCTGAATAAGAGCTCACTTGGATCATAATGACCCATCCAACCCATGCCAGCATGGAAAGCGGACGTAAAACAATGATGATGATGATGATTACATATATATATATATATATGTATGTATGTATGTATATATGTATGTATATATTGATATAGATGTGTATCTATGCATATGCATTTTCAACTAGCAATACATGCACTTAGTCCTACAAGATATACTTAACAGGTCTAAAGCTAAACTATAAAAACATTTCATTGAGTAATGGTTTCTATTTTGGGATATTCCATATTGCTTTCCTGTCCAATGCACACACTACTCATGCACACACCCATACACTCACTCACATGCTTACACACCCAACATACACCCACACACACAGACACACACTCACAGCTACACACACTCACACAGATACACGCATACCCACACATATACATAAACATACACACACTCACACAGATACACACATACACACACTCACTCTCACACACATACAGACACACGCTCACACATATTCACACAGCCACACATACACACACATACACACACACTACACTGGAGCTATTTTGCCCACTAAAAGAAAAGAAAATGGAACAGTTGTATAACAGAGATGAAAATAATTGTATGATACTATCTATAAGATACTCAGTCTATCACCATCATTTACAACATAGGAGATTATGAACCAACAAAGGAGCCTTTATGTGGTATCTTGACCTGCTAGAAATACCAGCCAGATCTCCCCCCTATCACACCTACACCATGGAAGGACACATTAGATAATATAGTCATCACTTTGCCCACAAAAAGATGGAATGTTCATGGGTGGAATGTTTTTGAACATAGTTCCGATTGGAACTATGCATGGACCTGGGGTTATACCACAGCAACAACACTGTGGGAGATCATGAGCCAAAGAAGGAGTTTCTATGTGGTCACTCAACATGCTAGAAATAGCAGCCGAATCTCCCTCAAATCATACCCGACCATCTTTAGAAAAAACTATATTATATCTGGAATTAAGTTGGATGTTCATGGCTAGAAAGCCTTTGATCATATTTCAGAGTTGTACTTGCTTGGCAAGTGGCTTGATTTGAGACCGTGTGTTGAAACTGAAGCAATTACATTGTGGAAGAGTCATTTTAGCCACTTTAACCCTTTTGTTACCGACCCAACTGAAACCCTCCTTGGTTCTATGATAAAACCATTTATTTTAAAGTGTTTATATTTAAATTTAAACCTTCCATTGTAATTTTATGTAAGAACCTTTTGTTAAGTTATATTCTAAACACTAACTTAATAACGAGAAGGTTTGTTATTTTACTAAATCCCTCAAAATTCTTGATTATTTTCAAAATTATTTTAAAATCATAGGTAGTGTATTTCATTAGAAATATGGTAATGAAAGGGTTTAAAAAAAAATCACCACAGCTGATATATTCACTTTATATGTATTTCGTGAGGTGTCAAAATTTTTGTCACACCCGCTACGACCTGGTTACTGACACAGTTCCGCTGCAACTGTCTTGCAGTGGTACTGTGTCTGTGACCAGGTGTCACCCGCGGTGCAATGAAAATGTTGACACCTCACAAAATAAATATTTAGTGAATATATCAGTTTCTGTGTGTTTTTAAATGGCTAAAATGACTCTTCCATGATGTAGTTGCTCCTTTGATCATATTTCTGCTGAATGAGGGCTGATCAGGTGTTTAACAACAACAACAACAATAACAACAGCAAGAAAGATCATGTTGATATGTAGAAATATGTATATACATTTATATAAATGTGAATTTCAGTGTCTGTGTGTAGTTTTGGGTGAGATGGGGGGGGGTTACAATTTCAAAACCATTGATTCTTATGGGTAGGTTGGTAGGTAGGTGGGTGGGTTTAGGTAGGTAGGTAGGTAGGTAGGTGGGTGGGTGGTTTTAGGTAGGTAGGTAGGTAGGTAGGTGGGTGGGTTTAGGTAGGTAGGTGGGTGGGTTTTGGTAGGTAGGTAGTTGGCTTTAGGTAGGTAGGTTTTGGGTAGGTAGGTAGGTAGGTTTTGGGTAGGTAGATTGGTAGGGTGTAGGTAGGTAGGTAGGTAGGTAGGTAGGTAGGTAGGTAGGTAGGTAGGTAGGTAGGTAGGTAAGTAGGTAAAAAGGAAGGAGAGGAGGAATGAATGAATTAGATTATGAATGTATGAAATATTTTTCTGTAAATATATTCAGTAAACTTCTATCCACATAGCGAAATTTCCATACGATATTAATTTGCTTCAAGTAGAAGTAGATTTGAATTTTAAGAATACTTTATTTTCTTAGATGTCTATTTGATAAACTAAGAAACTACACCTTAGATACAAACCTAATGTATTTTGTCTTTTACTTTTGTTAAATGTCTTGCAGAATTTTACCCAAGATTGATATGTTTCATGGACATATGACATACAACAAAATAATATGAATTAACTGTAACAGCTTTGCGACCACTTCATTATCATAATTTATCTCACTTCTACAATCATCCCCCACTTCTCATCTTCCGCATCATTATCGTAATTATTATCACTACTGTTAACATCACCATTATAATCAAAGTCCACAATATCTCTACCATCACTGCTCTCTATTTATATCACCTCTATCATCATCAACATCAGACACACAATTATGATTTCTTGTTCAATGTCCTGCAGAAATCAACTCCAAAGGGAGGTGGGTGGTGGCAGTGAATATTATAATTTACAAATGTCAAAAAACAATGAAAAGACAGCAAGTACTTGTACTAAAATATCTGCTTACTACTTGAGGGTATTATTATTAATCCAAAGTAGCTTAAAGTTTGAATTTGATTAAAAATGCAGTGTTTATTTAGTAATATGTCTCTAGGATAAAAAGTAAATATCAAGAATAACAAATAAATCTTGATGTAACTGAAAGATAACTTGTTGGGCAATTATCCATCATCATCATCATCATCATCATCATCATCATCATCATCATCATCATCATCATCATCATCAAGAACATCATTGCTTAGACTACTACTCTGATCCCTACATCGCAATCGTCCTCATCCTCCTCCTCATCATCATCATCATTGTCACACAATTTCTCCCATCTTCTATGCAATCAACTTTGTATCTCTATCATCATAATCATCATTGCCAAAATGCAATTGTCACATATTCAACACAAGCAGACCCAGAAGTAGCCAACTAAGTTCTGTGAACTGTATATATAGCTTTAGAAAATCAGGATGAATGAAATAAAGCTTTTGTAGTTTAGAAACAAAGCTTTTTAATGAATTAAAGCACATCAAAATCCCTTCTTGTTGATAACACCTAGAACTAATTCCCTGAGCTTGAACCTGACTCCCTAACTGCACTTTATATAAAGATGTTGACAGTACTCTCTCAAAATGTAACTCAAACTTTTACATCATTGGGGGTTCTTGGATTTATGTTAACCTTTTTTTCAGTCAACACTAACCCTATATACGTTTCGGCATCTTTTTTTGGCTTTTGCTTCCAGTCCAACATTCTAGCCATTCTAACTTATCAGTCATTTTTTTTTTAATGAGGTGGATAACTTTTATGACATACAATCAAAAAACAGGTCATCCCAGAATTTGAACAACTTTTTTGAAAGGTCTTTTTTTTCATTATTACTATCATTATGTTAGATATTTTGTCACCCCCACCCCCCTCCACACTTGATCCCAGTATGGTGAGTTAGTCTTGACAGTTTTAAAGTCATTACTCTGAATTACAAAAAAAAAAAAACACTAGCGCTGTTTATTCAGCTCTGTTTAGCACTCTACTCTAAAGACAATGTCCTGTTTTAACCTTACATTCAAATACAGTGGAACTAGCAAACTTTTGATAGATAGCATTAATAGCAGCTTCTTTAGTTACACATAAAGGTCATTTCAAGTGGGAAATGTTTCCACTGTTTTTGTGCATAATTCAGAATTCACAAACATACCAGATCCATTAAAACATTTCTTTTAAAAATATCCATTAGTTACTCATCTCAATCATCTCCCTCGTTCTGCTACAGAAGTTACATTAATATTTCTTCAAGAGAGCATTGGATTTCCAATTTTGGAATAATAAGAGAGAATGTATTATACATAATCTTTTCTCTCAAGCAAGATTTCAGATTTGTACTTGTTATCAATATAACTCTAACAACATACACTTCGTGTTGCACAACTAGGAAAATGTTAGTTAAGTAGTCATAGCGGCCGGTGATATTAGCAGAAAATCTGGCAGTAATCTGCTTCAACATTTAAGTAGCCATACAAACAAAAGCAGGATAATTTAAAATTGATTTTGTCTGTGGTAATAGTCACTGCTAAGTGTAAGTAGTTTAAATGCTGGAACCATGAGCATTACATTACTTAGCTATCTTTGCACTGTTTATGCACCTCAGAAATGTCATTAATAACTCAATATTTATGTGTTGAGCCTCTTGGAACAACTTCTCTCAAAAAACAATTTTAAAAAAAATTGTAAAATTGTAGTGAAACCACATTGTTATGTTTTTATTCCCTTACCTATTATGGTTTGGTTTTTACTTTGTTTTACATATGGTGAAATTTTGGTTTTCTAACCTCACTTTAAGATTACTTCATTTCGATATTCTGTTATTCTATTTCCAATACAAAATTCTCCGGTTTAAATACTTGAAGAAAAAAAAATATATGTTGTATTAATCTCTATTCTGCTATTCTTCAAATATAATTGAAAATTACCCCGTATAATCTGTCAATGATATTTTTAAAGATTTTTTCCCTACTAAAAGCGAAATGCTAATGTACATAAAAAATATTCATATCATCCAATGAGATTTTTCATTGATTCATTTTGGATTTGTTCTTTATGTAATCTAAGGAGGAGGAGTGACATCCACAACTTTTATTACATGCACTCTCAATATGGGGGTAGTTGATGTTCGCTGTGAACTTCTGTAGGTTGATGCCTAGGGCAGAGAAGAATTTTAGAAGGGTGCAGTTTTGAAAAAGAATGATTGGGACAAGTGTTCAGAGCAAGATTTTCAGGATGAAGATACAGCAGGTATAGTAAGAGGATGAGATACAGCAGGTATAGTAAGAGGATGAGATACAGCAGATATAGTAAGAGGATGAGATACAGCAGATATAGTAAGAGGATGAGATACAGGAGGTATAGTAAGAGGATGAGAGACAGGAGGTATTGTAAGAGGATGAGATACAGGAGGTATAGTAAGAGGATGAGAGACAGGAGGTATAGTAAGAGGATGAGATACAGGAGGTATAGTAAGAGGATGAGAGACAGGAGGTATAGTAAGAGGATGGGATACAGGAGGTATAGTAAGAGGATGAGATACAGCAGGTATAGTAAGAGGATGAGAGACAGGAGGTATAGTAAGAGGATGAGAGACAGGAGGTATAGTAAGAGGATGAGATACAGCAGCATCTGGTGGACTTGAGCTGAAATCATTGCAGCAGAGGCAGAGAATAGAAAGCTGCATCAATGGGCAAGTGGTTGTAGTGAGTATTTGCCAATCAAGCAAATGATTTAGAATGGTCTAGACTGCTTGTGTGCTTAGCAACAGCACCATCCCAGATATCGGAATGATATCCTAATACTATAATTGGCAGAGTTGTTAGTGTGTCAGACAGAATGCCTTGCAGTATTCATTCCGGCTCTCTGCGCACTGAATTCAAATCCCACTGAGGTGAACTTTACCTTTCATCCTTTCAGGGTAGATAAATAAAGTACCAGTCTAAGTTGGTGGACTGACAGAATCGTTAGTGTTGGACAAGATACCTTGCAGTATTTATTCCGGCTCTTTGCGTTCTGAGTTCAAATCCCACCACAGCTTACTCAGGTGGTAGACTTAATCCATTGTCCAGTTTAATACCACCACCTAGCTCTTGGGTGCCTTTAGTGGAGTTCACTCTGTTGCAAGCATTTGGGCCTGGCCTTTGATCTGAGGATACCTTCCTCCCACCAGTCACAGAGCCCTTGAAAAAAAGGTGATGGGCACTGTCTTCCATCCAGGCTAAGCAGTAAAAAGAAAAATCCTAATATAGCTCACACTTAAGCTTTGTAGAGATTCAGCAACTAATCAGTGCTGAATTATTTTCTGTCCCTGAATAACAAGCCTAATTTTGGGATGCAGTTTCAGCAATGTTATATATGTTAGGCCACTATGAGGATACATCAGAGAGTGTGAAGCTTAGCATTTGTTGTGATTTTGAGGTTTTTTATTGTTATCAATAATAACATCAACAACAACCATTACATGGAAGTAGTGTAAGTATAGCATGAGATATTTAAGTTGCATACAGACGCTGACTGTGTGTAGAAGATAAAGTGGGGAATGAAGGGTAATAATTATCTATATACAGGTGTGTGTTATTAGAAGAAACAGTGAGTAGATCATTGATGATTAGAAAGAACAGTGTAAGGGAAATAATTGAACCATGAGGTTTGGTGGAACAGTCTCTGATTTGAGGTATCAGAGGGGTTTGATGGTAAGGGATTATTGTGAAGTAGAACGATATGGAATGGGTTGCCGTGAATAAACATTAAACTCAAATTATGGTTTCAAATGTAGTGATTAATTGTGGGGCACACAATTAAGCTCCTGGTAAATCAAGTCCACAACCCAGTTTCAATTCATAGTTGAGACCATTGCCTCTTCAGTTATACTTAGTAATGTCTTTGGAAAAAGCTGACTATCACGACTTTCATTTAACCATTCTTTGGGTTTCTCACACACTCAGCAAAGGTACAGAAACCACTGTAGTGTAACTGTTATTACACTCTTATGACAGTGTCATAGCAAACTACGTGAGGAAACAGATATGGTTAATGATACACAGGATATTATTTCAGATCTTGCTGCAAGTATGCTACCTTTGATCAAGACTGATTGTTTTACTTGTTTTAGTCTGTACTTAGCTGAAATTATATCACCATACAGTAGTCTGTACTTAGCTGAAAAACAACTCTTGTTATAAAAAAGAGCTTATGTAAATTTGAATTTACACATCTATCATACCTATATGATAGAGGCACTTGGCCTATTGGTAAGGCTACTGGACTCACAATCGTAAGGTTGTGGGTTCAATTCCCAGTCAGGGAGGTGCATTGTGTCCTTAGGCAAGGCACTTTACTCCATGTTGCTCCAGTCCACTCAGCTGACAAAAATGAGTATTATGACCTGGAGAGGGATGGGCTCCACCAGGTTTAAAGGTTGCTATAGACGTGCCATGGGTCACGATGGAACCCCTACAACTCCGTCAGGAATTCTGGAACTCTTTGACCTTTGACTATTGACCATACCTATACGTGTATAACAGTGATAAAACTGAAACTAAATAACTAAGGAAACAATAATAATAATAGTACAAGAATTAAACAGTAGTTAAAAATAACCAAATTACTTTAAAATGAAGAAACAGTTTCATGTTTTCATATCTATCTGATACTTCTGGAAAAATTCTCTTCATTATTTTCTATTTAGACATCAACTGCAACATCAGATATGTTATTTATTGGTACTATTAGTTTAACTGAAAACATCATTATTTTGTCATTCACCTCAAAACTATTTAGAAATAATATACATCACGTTTCTATGTCTTGATTGATTTCACTTTTTAACTGTTAACCTATATTTTTTATTAGCATGACTTGGTGGCTTTCCTGTCTTTTTATCATTATTTCACTCACAGTCTCAGAATGTATTTGTTTAGTTACTTTAATGTTTATATTTTACCTAATATGTCTTGTGATTTTGTCTTTAAATATTTTTATTACTTTCTGGAGTATTTTCTTCTTGTAACTATTACCATCTGAAAATTAAATTAGTATCATTTAGATTTGTTTTTAAATGACAAACAGAAAACAATAATCATTGTATTACCATTACTGTTATTGTTGTTCTTTGTTTTTAGATTATCTCATGTCTGTTTTGAACACTGTGTCTTGTTACCAAATGTTCTTCCTTCCCACACGCATATGTCTGTCAAGTAATTCCTCCGTTCACTGATTTCAATGGCATCAACTTTGTTGTCACTGTAAAAATGTTTCCTGTGTCAGTGTATTCATCATCACTCAATATTTCTATTTATTTTTCATTCCTGCACGGCTATATTTTTTATTCCCTACAGCCTATAGTTTCTTTCCAATTTTTTTTAGGTCAGTTTCAATTATAATAGTTTGAATTTTATTTTCTCTTTCCCTTCACACAGCATTGTCAATCACATTTACAATTCTAACACTCACTTCCTGACATATATTTTTTATACTAGATATTCTAACTTTGACAGTCTTACAAATTTCATACATTCCTGCTGTTCATTGCCTTCATCAATATTCAATCTTCTCATAAACATCTTGGAAATCATACACAATTTTACTTTTCGTGAATAGATTGCTAATCTTGTAAGTCACAATTTAAATCCATTTCTTGTTGCTAACATAGGTCAAATGGTTTTGTAAATTCAGACATTTGCATGCATTATTAGAGTGAAAGTTTGTTACCAATCACTCATTGAGCCATGAATTCAGAGTGAAAAGTATTTTGGTTTAGTTGTCAGAAGTAAGTTATATGCCATGTCTTAGAACTAAAAGCAAAATCTGATACAGTTGGAACTCATAGAAGTAATTTAGGCCAGTGGTTTCAAACTGTTTCTTTTTTTACTTTGTTTTGTTTTTCATAACTGTCCCCTTTTCAGTCAAATTAGTTTACTTCTCATGTTCTTCAAAACTATCCACACTATTCATGAATTATGACAAATGTTTCACACAAATATATTGATGAATAAAAATAATGAAGTAGATTTAAAATATCAAACTGTCTTATGTAACAATTAAAGACAGGTATGTTTATGCAAATTTAAGAGAAACAATACAATGTAAAAAGAGAATATAGTTCTACCCCCAACAAATTATGAACAAATTTTTACTCTACATGAGGAAAGTTTGTTTTGAAATTTAATGAGTGTAACATTACAGTGAAGGTTATATCTAACATAGAATCACAGGAGAGATTCTAGAATTTAAAATAAATAGCTAGACATGCTGGCCTCTCAGGATATATATATATATATATATATTTGTTCTGCAAGTTTCTTGATATACATACAACAATATATATGTAAATATATATATATGTATATATATCCTGAGGCGCAGATATATATATGTATATATATAGGCGCAGATGGCTGTGTGGTTAAGGAGTTCGCTTCGCAACCGCATGGTCTCGGGTTCAGTCCCACTG
>JAOPJM010002323.1:9547595-9559280 GCA_027124095.1 Muusoctopus leioderma | reverse complement strand
TTGTGGGTGTTCGTCCCTTAATTTTGGAGTGCATAGAAAACACACACAGACAGCTTAAATTTAGATATATAGATATATATATATATATATATATATATATATATATATATATATGAATAAAAATCTCTTGGTAGTGTACAGAATAGTATATATATAATATGAAGAAGAACAGATTAGTCAGAAGTAATAAAGGTATCGTTCCTTAGTTTATTTATATACAGGTACAGAAGGTCTTCGAATTTTCCCAAGAAAATGAAATGAAACACTGTTTAATTTTTTACTTCCTTATATTTATGTGTCTAGTGCTTGAGATGCTATCTTTGTGTCTCATTATTACTTCTGACTAATCTTTTATTCTTATTATTATTATTAATATATATATATATATGCATACATAAACACGTACATATCAGACAGTCTATCCTGCACATGTTTGCACATCGGACAACAATTCTCCTCCTGTGTTTCAAATTGGTTGTGTGTTCTATGTTAACCCAGTGTCTGTTGACAGCCTTCTGATCCTCCTGAAAGTTTCAACACTATGTGGCCTGTGGTCTCCTTGTCCCCCTCTTTCCTCCAGATGGTGTACATATCAATGCTGTTTTTGCATACTAATGATCTGGCTGCTGCAGGACATGACTACCCAGTCTTATTCTTCATTCCATCATCATGTCTTGGAGTCTCTGCAACAATTTTCTTTGTAGGCCTTTTTTGTTTCTGATACGATCATGGTATAAAATCCTCAGGATTTTCTTCAAGCATTTTTGGTAAAAGGCATCCAACGTTTACACTGTTGGATATGATTTTTACAGTTTTCTTCTTCATTTGGCTTGCATATAGCAGTGTTCGTAGTATGATGGTATTGTATAGGTGGATGTTGATATTGGTATCTAGAGTGTTCATGGACCAGAATTTGTACATTCACTGAAATACAGTTGTCACCTTTTCAATTCTGCATTTGACATTGGTTTCAGCATCTCCATCATCACACAGAACACTGCCAAGGTATGCAATTTGGTTCACATTGTTGACATCCTGTTCTTCAACCATCAAAGTGGTGTTTCCTGTTCTTTGGCCAATCCCCATGGCCTTCATCTTCTCTGTATTCATTCTCAGTCTGGTTTTCTTCATCACTTTACTCAAGCACTGAGTCAGCTCTTGGATATGCAATATCATCAGTGAAGTCAAGGCTGGCCAACCATCTGATCTTTCCACTGGATGCAATATTCATTGCTGTCAATTGCCTTTTTTAAGATGTAATCCATGGTTAGTTGAAAGAGAAATAGCAACAGAATGGTGGTGATGTCAAAGTATTTAGTGTTTCCATTTTCCATCTTCATACAGCAACTGGACTTAAGGGTTCTAAAGATTCTTAATGTTTCTAAAGATTGCAATGTAGTTCTCCACGACCCCATAGATTTTTGCGATGCTCCATAGAGACTCTCACTGAATGCTGTTGAATGCCTTTTTGAAATCAATAAAATTTGTTGACAGTGGGTGCTGGAACTTCAGACACTACTTGATGGTATTCTGTATAGATGCATGCCCACGCACACACACACATGAAATATTCTTCCCAAAGTACAGATGTTCAAACAAAAAGGATTTCGAAATTAATGTCCTATTTATTTAATTTTTGTTGTTGAAGTTTTTCTAAATTCTGGTTTTATAATAATTTCTCTTTGTAATAGAACAGTGTAGTTGTTTTTCAAACTAAAAACAACATATTATTTAAAAAACAAAAAAAAATTTACTCTGACAAAATATATTGTTTTTTAAATCACAATTATCACTCAAATCTAAATCTCTTCACCACTACAAAAGATAACAACAAATAAATGAGTTAACAATGAAAATCATTTGGTTTTATCATTTTCTTTTCTTATATTTCAGTCTGCTGCTTGCATTCACAATGGTATTAAAATGAATTTATTTCAGTTAAGCCTACATAAAAACAACAACCACAATCTATGGTATTTTTGTAAAACATGGGAGGAGCAGTTAAAAAAAACACACAAAAATTATATGACTTAATAAAAAAAATTAAAAAAATACTAAAGGAGAAAATAATGAGAACAACAAAATGGTTCTTATCATGACTGGGAATCAGAGAAACATTTTTACTTTTTTTTTTGCATGCTTCATTTTAAATTAATCAATCAATTGTCTATCTATTGTAGGAAAGAAATTCTGGGAAGACCTCTTCTGTCTGATCCTCGCTACTTGGATTCTTCTTGTCATAAAAATAGCACAGGTCAGTGAATTTTTACACTTATTCTTTCTGTCTTATTGATTAATTAAGAAACAAATTCATTAAATTAATTTTTTGTTTTTAAATAAACAACAAACAAAACAATGTACATTGTTTTGTTCATTTGTTTTTCTGATATCCACCAATTACAATGCATTTTTAATTTTTATATGTTTAAATACTTTTTCTTTCAGCAGAAAAAAAATAATGAAGCATAGGATTGTAAATATCTGAAAATTAAATCTAAGACAATCATTGTTTGAAAAAATAGAAATGTATGTAGGAAACTATTGATGCTGAATTAAAATGCTTCTTTAGGTTCTTTTCATGTATTGAGACACCACAAACAGGGTATTTACATCTGAATAGTTTAAACAAATTAATTAAATAGATAAATCAATTTGAAAACCAAAGTTAGACAGATTTGATGTAGATGGTTGAAGGTTCTAGAGAGAAGATGGTCAAGTTGATATGGTATCAGATAACCATCTGTGAGGTTGGCAGCTTGTATTCTATCACCAACACTGTATTGTGTCTGTGGCCAAATCACTTGACTCTCAACTGGCCCCAACATCTTTGTACCTCTTTTTCCGTGTTTAAAAACTGTTGCCACCTGATCAAAGTAGGTTTGATAAGACTAAAAAAGTAGTCTAATAAGGCTGAAACATGTCCATAATTGTTCCCTTGCTAACAAAGAAGGATCAGGTTTTCTCCTCAGCATGTAAATTAATATAGTGAAATGAATTCTTAATTTCTTGAAATTTTCTCTCTCCAGGCCTGACTATTACCGTTTTCTCCCAGGGAGAGAGAGAGAGAGAGAAAGAGAGAGAAATCGACTCCAGTACTGGACTGGTACTTTATTTATTGACCCCGAAAAAATGAAAGATAAAGTTAACCTCGGCAGGATTTGAACTCAGAGAGCTGGAGCGAATGCCACAAAGTATTTTATCCGATACTCTTATGGTTCTGCCATTTCACAGCTTTGGCGGTACCACTATTTGAATCAACTTCAGTAGGATTTGATATCAGATTTGTTTCAGGAAGATGTAACAATGTACTCTATGGCTTATAGCTTAGTGCTTCATATTTCTAATTTCAAATGAGCAGTGGCATGGCAAAAATGGTGCAGCACTAAGCTATAAGCCATAGAGTATATTTATTGTTTCATCTTACTGAAAACAAATCTGAAATCAAATTCTACCGAAGTTGATTCAAATAGTGGTGCCACCAAGGCTGTGAAATGGCAGAACCATTAGAGCATCGGATAAAATACTTTGTGGCATTCACTCCAGCTCTTTGTGCTCTGAGTTCAAATCCTGCCAAGGTTAATTTTACTTTTCATTTTTCCGGGGTCAATAAATAAAGTACCAGTTGATCTCTCTCTCTCTCTCTCTCTCTCTGAGAAAATGACTATAGTCAGACCTGGAGTGAGATGGACTCCACCAGGTTTAATAATGCACAAGACATGCTGTTGTGACCAATGGCACCCCTATGGCTTCACCAGGAGTTTAGGGCCCAAGGAAGTAAAGAAGTGGTACCTTATCTAAAAATGTGTGAACTTGTAACATGATAAGAAAGAATATCCATCATTTCAAATGAAATTCAGATTAAGTTTTCACCATCACTCCTAACCCACTGTGAATGATTAGATAAAGAACAAATAATGTATTGAGTTCAAGTCCCACAACTTATATCCTCAGGTATTTAAGGTGATAAAAAGTGAATCTGTGATCGTGTGTGTGAGTAGCAACATTGTCCCAGATATATAAGTAGTAAGACTTTTAATCAGGCATAAGAGAGGGTTCCTAAAAGAGTTTGATAAGTTCAATTGCAATGAGTAGCGAAGAATTTAACTTTTTGGGTTCTTGCCCTTCATCTAAAAGTGAGGAAGAGAGATAAATCGTTGTTGTCACTTTGGCTGCAAGCTGGTAAATGTTTTCCTTGCACTCATATACAAAGCAAGGGCCTAAAGCTTTAGATTCTTCACTCTTCATGGCAACTGGACTTATCAAACTTTTCTAGGAACCCTCCCAGGGAGTAATTGTTGCTGATACAAACTATCATTCAGTTTCCTTGATCTTTAGATTTTAATTTATTTCAACCAAGTCTTTTACTATTTCTGTCAAACTACAGCCTTTAACTTTTGACTACATACCTTATAGCAAATGACTTGACAATAGATTTCTTTTATGGGAAAAGATGCATCTTATATGCCAGTAAATATGGTATTGTATTGTTTTAATCTCCACCTATATCAACACCTCACTTATGAGCCAAACACTTACAAGCCAACAGGACAGCCCCTATGTGGTCACTTGACCTGCTAAAAATAGCGGCCAAATCTCTCTCGAATCACACCTTGCCATCTTTAAAAGGAAAGACACATTGGATAATACAGTCTTGGATATACTATGTCTGAATAAAAAATGGGACAATCGTGTCTAGAATGCCTTTCATCATAGGTCTGCTCAATCAAATCTGACTTGGGACTAAACAACAACATGTATATTTTTATACCTTTGATAAAGAACAGTGAATATCAAAATCCTCTACTTCATTTCCCTCTACCTTGTAATATGTTGCCATGTACCCATGTAAGAAATCAGCATTCCTAATTTGTGAACATTTGTAATTTTCTCATGTTGCAGGTCACCTTAGCCCCTGTAGAATTAGTCCCAGAATACCTAAGTCAAAGAAATTAAAAAAGACTATGTATCATGTAACACAGAACCAAGGTAAATTAATTTATATGATAAATCACTTTAAATGCTTGTCTCAATAGATTCGTTGTCAAAAAAAGATTTATAAAAAAGTAAAAGTGCATGTTTTGGAGAATTATGTTTGTATTCCTCTTTCATTTGCTGTATTCCTCTTTCATTTGCTGTATTCCTCTTTCATTTGCTGTATTCCCTATCAATATTGTCAATATATACCTATATTCCCTATCAATATTGTCAATATATACCTATATTCCCTATCAATATTGTCAATATATACAGAATATTAAAAGGAAACAGTTTATTTCTTTAATATCATTTGAAGTGCTGTTGTGAGAAATGTTAATGTAAATATCTCTAAAACTTTGATAGGGCTTTGGAGTGTAGGTTGGATGGGTTTTGGCTCTGATTTGTGTGACATTAAGCTGGTGATAAATGAATATCTACCTGAATATGTTGTTACCTCTCTATTACAGATTATATTCTCTGGTGATCTAGTATTTATTCTCAACAGCTAGTTGAATTAAGTGCACTGTCCAAATACTCAATGAAACACCTTCGCTTGAATTGAACTTAAAACTATGAGCTGGTAATTCAATAACTGATACACTTGACTATTCCACTTCTTTGAGAAATTACAATTTTGTTGATTCAAGTTTGAAATTGTATTATTCAAGCTTCAAGCGGAAATATTACACTAATACAAGTTGATCAATATTTATTTAAAGTGTGTAAGCAAACTGGCCAAGTGGTTTCAAGTGGTTAAGGTATTGGGCAATTAGTGTGTTCTGAGTTCATATGACACTACCAGTGTTTCATTGTCTCTATGGGCAACATACTTAATTCTATTTACCTCAGTTTACCTAGCTAGATCTTCTAGGAAAAAGTTACCTCAATACACTAGCATCCCACCCAGGAAAAGATTTGTCTCTCATGTGTTTAACATTACAGAAACAAGTCTTAAGCACTGTCCTATTGTAGTTTATAAAACATCGAACCTTTTATAACATTTACAGCACCCTTGATCTAAAAACCATCAATAAAAATAGAACTATGCACATGAGTACATGTTTAAGATTTGCTGCAGCCTTTATACTTAAATATGTTTTTGTTGTTTTTTTTCTCTCCTTTTCTTCATTATGTTTAAATGTTTTTGGTTATACTTAAAATAATTTTCTGCAAATGATGTATTTTTTAGACTATAATTTATTTTTTCATTGAAAATAGTCACAAATATTCATGAACTGTCTCAAAATATCTAAATAAGTACACAAATAGGCATGGTTACAATAATTGCTCTTGAATTATTGAATCAATATTCTTGGCTTTAGTTTCTGTCTCATATATAAGAGATTGTATAGTCATCTTTACTTTATCTTCATTATTCTTTCTTCCTGAAAAATATGTTCTGCTCTCATTTCACGACAGAGTTACTGGCATTACTGGCACTAAGAGAGCCAGCTATCCATAAAATACTTTGATATTACACATCATAAACACCAATTAGCAATACACAAGAGCAAGAGGCCTGTTGACAGGACTCAAACCCTGTACTGATTATTTGCTGGGTCACCAAGTCCTCTACAGAGTGTCTGCCATTCTCTCTTCTCAAATTAGAGACAATAAATCATTTGTTTTTTTACTGCTATTTTAACTGTAATGTGTTATCTCTAGGAAATCTTAAGATAAAATAGTAGTTAAAATAGCAGATAAAAATTAATTTGAGGAGATAACATTACAAGCACTGTAGTCATCATCATCATCATTTTACATCCGTTTTCCATGCTGGCATGGGTTGGACAGGTGATTTTGGCCCGCGTCGATTATGAATGGAGTCACCAATCTCCTAGACAAGTCGGGGGACCATGCCTCACACATGTTTCGTTTGGCTTAGTTTCTATGGCTGGATGCCATTCCTAACACCAACCACTTTACAGAGTGTACTGGGTGCATTTATCGTGGCACCAAGGTTGTCATGTTCAAACAATCCAAACACTTCACAGAGTGCACTGGGTGCATTTGTTGTGTTAACACAGTCACCTGGCAAGTAAGAGATATGATGTGGGCCTATTGCTCTTTTTGTGTCTCAAATTACAGTATTTGTAATTCTAAGTGAGCACACGTCACTTCAAAGTGAGACCTTCCCATGAGATTTTACCACTTCAAAGGGAGAATAGCGATTTCCAAGTGAGATTAACAGAAAAAGATTTATTTAATAGAAAATATAACATCAAAACATTATATCATTTGCAATGTCAATAATGTAATGTGAAGTTGCCTAGGGTTTTTAAATTGCAACTATCACTTACAAGTGGTTTTTGTGACAAATTCAATCTCATGTCTTCATTTATCTTTTGTAAGGTGATTGATGGATTGCTATTTATTGCATCATACAAATAGGCACACATCTCATCATCAACCTTCACACTGCATCTATCACCTTTGGGTAATGCTTCTCATTTTCCTGTCTTCATATAGTCTAGAATTATTCTATTTGTAGTAGCCCAATCCACAATCATAACAATCTACAAGCTCTACAGGGAAAATAACTCTTGTCATAACTACATTAGTTTGACTTTGTGTGATTGAAAAATAGCAGCGAGGAGGGGAGGTCACATAATGTGTGGCCAGGTGAGTGTGAGTGAGTAGAGGCCGTGGTGAGAAGTGTGATTATGATAGTGGGCCCTTATGGCCTAGGTGGGCGGGTCTTTTCCAGCACGACAGGCTTCTATACAGTTTCTGTTTACCACTTTCACTCACAAGGCATAGGTCAGCCCATGGCTATAGTAGAAGAAATATATGTATGCGTCTGTCTCTGTGTGTGTGTTTATGTGAAATATATCTTTTGCCCATGTTTATCACCAAACAATGTAAACATCAGCAAGAAAACTGAAAAATCTCTGCTTTACAATACTACTACCCTCTGGTATTTGTGTTCTGCCTGAGTTGCACAGGCAATCCCTTGTCACTCTCACCATCAGAAATGCCATGAACCAGTGATTGTTTGTTGGAAACTTGTAGCTAACGATGTTATTGTTCTCCAAATGTGATATAAAATAATAAATATTTAAATGATACATGTAGCATGAAAAGATAATCTCTATTAACTAATCCCCATGTGAGGGTTTAGGTTCTAACCATGCAGTTTTCATTAATATAAAAACTAATTATAAGAAATTAAATTGGTATTTGAATTCCTCTTGTGTGTTTAGTCTTAATTATGAATTGTTTGAATTAACTGGGGGGAAAAAATTGATTAAAAATTTGCAGGTAATTTATCATATTTTTGAATATTTATTTTTAGTTTATTTCATGAATCTGTTTATTTCAGATAAAAGCAGTAAAGACTGGAACAGTATTTTGGGGAGTTTGTACTGCATTGTCATATTTTTATATGGTAAGTTATGATTTCAGTTAACATATTAGATTTTATGATTTTTTAATTTTTTTTAGATTTTTTTTAATTTATTTTTTATTTTATTTTTTTACTGAATGGGTTTGATGTCAATATTGCTATGCTTCTCAAAAAGTTCTTTTAAAAGATTCATATAAGCAGTGGTATTCCTGCTCAGAATTTAAATATCTTGTTTAAAACCAAAGATAGCAATTTAAATCGAAGCCTTTCAATATCATAGATATAAAAATAGGATTCTTTTGATAACAAAGAAAATGGCTATATTGACAATTTAAGACTGTTTCCAGAAAAGTTCTCTATCTCAGTATTAAAGTCTAGATATTAGAAATAAAGAAATCTAAAAAGGATTTCATTCAGAAATTTTTAGAGGAGAAAAACATTGAAGTCTCCTATTAGATGTAGTTTGGTGTTATTTATCTAGCATCAAAATAGTTATATCTAAGGGTATTATCAACTGAGAAGATTGTTGAGAAAAAGTAATCAAGCATTTTTAAAGTCTTCCAACCAGTCAAGTACTGGGGTAAATTCTTCTCCCTCAATCAGCTACATAGCGCCATAAGAAGGGTCGTGAGAAACCATTCACAGCATCCCTTTTTCCAGAAACGGAGAAGGGTTGAGCAAGGGGCTAGCAATCTTTTCTCGTAGAAAAACTTATATGCGACTGGAACCATCCAATGATAGCCAGATGTACTGTACAGTAGGCCTTCCCAAACTTTTTGAATCGCGACCCCCTTTTTTTTAAAGAAATTTGTCTCTCTCTCTCTCTCTCTCTCTCTCTCCCCCCCTCTTTGGTAAAAGAAATTCGGGCCCTTCTCTGCCTGAGGGACCTCGCACATTTCTGGTAAAATCAACCGTTCCATAATCACATGGAATTAAAATTAAAATAGGAAACGTTGTCATTATTTTAATATGACGGAATTTTTCGGCACAGTTATTATTAAATTTTAAATTTGTGGATTTGTTTTTAAATGTACAATCGCAAAGTTTTATTTTTTGCAAGAAAAATTGCAATAACCAGCAAATAATTATCCTAAAGCTAGAATATTAAAAAAAAATATTTCTCAATTGCACTCGCGGCGACTCCCCTGAATTTTTATGCGAATCCCCAAGGGGGTCGCGACTCCCACTTTGGCAAGGCCTGTTTTAAGCAATGATTTTTGTGCAGATATACAAACCCCAATGAAAGCAATTAAAATCGAGAGCCCGGCAAAAATCAAACCTATATCTCCTTTGTTGATGTCTCAATGTAATTATTGCAATACAACAAACCACGTTTAGACTATAAATCATATGAAAACTACTTTCAGTGTCAGAATAATCCCGTCATAAATGAGGAACTCTTGTCAGCTCTAATACAACATAATAAGGACATTTATCTGACACATTGGTAAGTTGAGTGGCAACTTAATAACTCATCATAAATAAATATCATTGCAAAGATTGAAGTAGTGTTAACTACTTGGAAAATTTAGTCAACAACCAATTTTTTTTTTTTATTATCTTGAAAAGTTTTCCTTCACTAAAATATGAACAAAAAACTCTTATTTTTACATCCTTAAAAAAAAAGTCTTTGGCTTTGTGTATTCCTGGAAAAGGCAATAATAAACCATTCCTAGAAATGTTTTGACATCATAGCAAGCTATGTTTGGAAATGAACATTCTTTCAGAAGAAATCTTTAAAGGGATGATGTGATTTTTTTTCTTGAAGATAAGTAATCTTTAAGTTATTATCTTTAGCTATATTATCCATTATCCTTTCAAAGCTGTGGATAAGTTCTGTATTGATAGAAGAGAGCTTCTGAAACACCTCCTATGCATTGTTTGAGATTTGGAGGATAAGAAAGAATGAAAAATCATTTTGTTGTTAAATCAGAGATGTGAGCTTCAGGTGAAACTGTAGCTTTGTTTTAATATCATAGCAAGATGATAAGTGATGATATATTTTCTATCAAAGGTGTGTGTGTGTGTGTGTGCATGCATGCATGTGTGTGTAAGCACAAGCAGTAGGAAGCCAGACTATCTATTTCTGTCTCACAGTTTTGAGTACAAATCTCACCAAGCTGAATTTTACCATTCATCTCTCTGGTGCTCATAATATTCTGGGGACACAATTCAACCCTTTCACACACACACACACACACATATATATATATATATACACACACACACATATATATGTATATATATATATATATATATACCTGTGTGTATGATGGAGTGTACAGAGAGAGAGAAATATATAAAACACAAATGTTATGGCAATAACATTCCACTTCCTGTTGAGTGCTGGATCAACTAAAAGACAATGCATGTCACCTTAAAAATCATATAAAATGCACAATAAAGTAACAAGCAACACTTAGCTTTCAAAAAGCCAAGGGATCATGGAATAGACAACTGCTTTGACCTACTGGGTTACTTCAGCCATATACACTCCTCACCCTAAGCTATGATCAAATCTACAGCTCAGACTAATTAACTGTAAACCAGCCTACTCAAAACTTATATCTAACTTGTCGAGAATAGTTGTTGATTTGGAACCAGAGCTATTGTTCTGAGAAGAACGTGGCTTCATAATACAAACTGGATCATATTTTTAACTTCACTCGAAAGAAATCCACAAGATAATGACTCCCATGGTTCTAATGTTGAGTGGAAAGACCATGAAGTTTATGCTGGCTAGCAAATAAAAGGAATATGTGAGGCCATCAACTGTTTCACCTTCTTCAGTCCTGTGCACTCTTCATCCTAAGCCATGACTGAAGCCACAACTTAGAACTTCAGGGATCATACTTTGAACACAGATACTAACAGTATACTAGTTCTTGATTAGTTGAGACAAACGACACCGCTCCATTTGTCAATGTTTTCTTCATATAACTGCTGATAATAAAAATATCTAGTCCTCGGTGACATATCAGTGCTTTCCATCTAAGGCAAAAAATGTTCTTCTGCCTAGTCAAAGGTACTTAGAATCATTGCTAATTGTGCTGAAAAGTAAATCAAAGTCTACTCAGTAAACATTGGAACATGCATTTCCTATGGCTGTGTGGTTAAGAAGTCAACTTCACAATCATGTGGTTTCAGGTTCAGTCCCACTGCATGGCACCTTGGGCAGGTGTCTTCTACTATAGCCTCAGTCCGACCAATACCTTGTGTGTGAATTTGGTAAATGGAAACTGAGCAGAAGCCCATCATATATTTTTATATATATATATACTCTTTTCTCTTTTACTCTTTTACTTGTTTCAGTCATTGGACTGCGGCCATGCTGGGGCACCGCCTTGAAGTCGATTAGATCG
>JAOPJM010002323.1:9272138-9283178 GCA_027124095.1 Muusoctopus leioderma | reverse complement strand
CTACTACTACTACTACTACTACTACTACTACTACTACTACTACTACTATTACTACTACTACTACTACTGCTGCTGCTACTGCTGCTACTGCTACTACTACTACTACTAATAATAATAAATAATAATAATAATAATAATTGTTTCTAATTTAGGCATAAGGCCAATAATCCCCAGTACTTGACTGGTACTTTATTTTATCGACCCCGGGAGGATGAAAGGCAAAGTTGACCTCTAATAGTAATAATAATAAGTAAATTGTTTTTACCATAGGAACAAGGCCAACAACCTCAGTACGTGACTGGTACTTTATTTTATCAAACTCGGAAGGATGAACAGCAAAGTTAACCTCGGTCGGATTCGATCTCAGACCACAGTGAGCCAGAAAGAATACTGCAAGGTATTGTGTCCGACACGCTAACGACGCCAAAATAATCATAATTGTTTAAAGTATTAAGTCAAGGTATGTTAGACAAGTCGTTTCATCTACTGCATGAATCATTTTAGCTGGATTTGAACTGTGTGCTCTAAGGCAGTGAACATTAAACGTTGCAAATCAACTTACCTTGGAGCTAAACAATCTGTATCAACTTCACGAACTGATATAAATATTATGAAAATAATAAGAAGCGTCCAATCCAGGAATTCTCCTGTCGTAAGATGTCTGCAAGCCAGCTTCAAGTACCGCTGGGATTAATTTGCCAATATTGGCTTCGTTAGTGTCATTAGTAAAATTATGAGCAGTATAAATCGTAGTTATAATCCATTCTCCTAAATTTCCTAGAGAATAAAAAGATAATATTATTATCGGTTTGAAACTAAATGACTAAGACAGAATGACAATCACTATAGTATCATGTATCGTATGATTTAATCATACAAAATGTTTAATGGACATATGTTCTCAGATTATCATTCATAGCATAACTACTGATAAATCCTAATGCCGTTAATAGTCCCTGATGCCATTGAGAGCATTCAAGTCGCATTAAAGTGAATGTTTGATTCTAAATTGCACTATGATAAATTGGGTGTCCATAACCTTTGAGGATTATTGGGTGATTAATGTGACAAAATATTTTCTATCACACAGGCCTAATATACTATAAACAGTTTATAGGAATGGCAATTCGAAGCTGCTAATTTCGATAGAATCCGTTCTCTGTGAGATTCAGATAATGATTAACTTTAAAGCTCCAGATATGAGTCATTAGGCTCAGTAAAAAGTCCAAAACCTATCAGCCTTTATATTATAAATTAATTTCTGACGTATTTGCATATTGATATAGTTTGATGATGCAAATGAAATCATTATATAGGAATATATATATATATGTGTGTGTGTGTATGTCTATATGTGTGTCTGTGGGTCTGTGTATCTCTGTGTGTGTATTTGTGTATGAAAGAGTGCGTGTGCGTGTATGTGTGTGCAGATGAGTGTATTTGTAAGTCTGTTGTTATCTGCAGGAGTGTGTGTATGTAAATGTGTATGCTTACACTATATATTCGTCGTTACTGTTAATGACTCGAATCTGTGTTGCAGGCTCTAATCCAGGTTAAGCCATTTCAATTAAATTAATCATTGTGTTTGTGAGTTACAGCCATAATAAATATTTCACTTAGCAAAGAGTTCAGATTAACCAAACTTCAGGAATATGCTTCCTGTTAACAGTGTCAGATACCTTTGTGACGTCTATAAAATACTGGTACGAGTCAAGCTGCCGCTCAATGCACTTCCCTTGAGCCTGACGAGCTGTGACTATCATGTTTATTGTTCCACGATTAGGACAGTATCCACACTCTGATTCAGGCGGAATGATTGGAGCTATAGAGGTAAGGAGGTGATTCAGAAACGTTCTGGCAAAGACTTTAACTACAACTGACAGAAAAGATTTCCTACGGTAGTTATCGCAATATGCCTAAGATCTAGTCTTGTAAAAGAGAGTTAAGAACGGCGTCCCTCCACAGTTGTGTGGTTGTAGCTTCTAATCACACATGCTGGAATATGATAAGCAGCAATTCAACAATTACCCTACTACCTTCCTTTATCATTCAGGCAAAATACCGTCTTTTCCTGGTGCTTTACCACTGTTCATCTGTCCTATAGCAATTCTTTATCGCGTTAATTGTAGGACGTAAATATTGCCGTAGATAATAAGTGCTTGTTCCAGAACATGTATCGGATCAGTCCTAACGTCCGAAACACGGTTCAATAATTCACTGGACGTCGTTCCTTAATCTCACCTAGTTTTTGAAACAATGAAGACTCATCCTTTAACTGTAACTGAGCATCATCTATCTAGGAGGAGAAAGATACTTTGATGTAACATAAAAGGATCATTCAGTTTCTTGTCACGCCAACCAATGTTAGACCACTGGGAGGCAAGCTGTTCTGTCTGAAATATGAATGCCTTTATGTGCTTGCTTCATACAACATAAGCAGTTTCACGCATAGGAACTTCTTACATACATACATACATACATACATACATACATAAATGTCACAGAGGCTGCCTCTCGGGAAGATATTGATTCATCCTGGAGAGAAATCTGAGAAAAGAAGTAGTATAATCAGGGTGCAGTGTGGTTAGAAGAGGTCCGAAAAAAGTATTGTCCCTGCATTACACCAAAAATATACAATATCAATGGAGAAACTCTTGAGACTGTAATTAAAAAAACTCCCGGTTAGGAAAGCACCAATGTGGAACTTGGTTGTCGGGTACTGGTACAAAAAACCTGAGATTTTATCGCAGGTACCTTATCGACATCTACCAGTAAGCTCTCAACAGAGATACAAGTATACCAGGATGGATGGATTTGGCAGAAACAAAGGAAATACCTAAAATCAAAGATACTCACATGGCGAAAAGCTACCGGCAAATAGCATGCCAGAATTTAATGTATAAAATGTATACAGCATGTCCGAATCTACTCCTTGAAGATCCTTGTGACAGCAACAAAATCATCACAACTGAACAAGCAGTTGGGAAGAAAGGTGTATGGGGATGTGCTGAGTAGCTTCTGATTAACGAAACTGTGATGTCAGAGGTGCGGCGGCACGGAAGGAACTTGTTTGCAGTCCAGCTGGACTACAAGAAAGTATTCTATTCCCCACTCATGGTTGCTAGAGACCCTTTGACTTAACGTTCCAGCGGCCATAGTCAAAGCCATAGACAACCTAACTTCATCTTGGGCCACCATTCTGAAGATAAGGACAGCGACAGATTCTATTGTCACTGATAGGATACAGTATCACAGAGGTATTGTTTCCAGAAGATAGTCTCTCTGTGATGCTTTTTATACTTTCAGTAAACCCCTTGTCTTCTTTTGTTGAGAAAATTTGAGGGTTACGTAATAGGCTCACAGGAGAGCACATTCCTTCTTTGTGGATGATCTGAAAATATATGCCAAGAATATTTATGGTATGAAGCAGAGCCTAGACCTGGTTACCACAGTTTCAAAGGATATAGTGATGGAGTTTTCCCAGTATAACTATTCCTAGATGATTGTTAAATGAGGGATAACCACAAGCCAGTCTAGCAACATCTCTATTAATGGTCTGACTATTTCCCCAATATATGATGAAGAATACTATAGGTACTTAGGGATGGATGAAAATATATCCTATGATGGAACGTATAACAAGGAACGCGTGACAAGGAATATACTATCCGGATAAAGAAAATATAGTCCTCCGAACTCTCTGCATACAATAAATCAATGACCCACAATGTATTTGCAGTACCAGTACTCATACCTACATTTGGGCTATTCGATTAGGCGTTAGATGAGATCAGGGTCATTAATGTAAAACCCGAAAAATGCTAACCAACAGCAGGAATTTCCACATCAACAGTGACATAAACCGCCTCTACCTAAAACGAAAACAAGGAGGCAGAGGCTTAACATCGATACCAACAGTGTTCGAATGTCGTATCATATCCCTTCGACAACATCTATTAACCACTAACCATCGATGTGAAACCATGGATCAAGTCTGCATACATGAGGCAGATAACGTCTTGAGAGTTTGAAAAGAGCTCCTCGTAAAGTATTCCCTGACTGATATCCAAAGGCACACACCCAGAGATATTACACAGCTCTACTGCAACATATCATCAGAAGAAAGTCTGTGCGCGTACCAAAAAGGTTAATGCATGGCTATGGTCAGAAGGCCTCAAAGTTAGAGTAACATAGATAACCAAAGTAGTCTATCTTGGACCAACAATAGGTATATTAACTCTCACTTTGAAGGGTATGTTTTTGCAATCCAGGAGCAGGAAATTACAACAAAATACCTGATGCACAAAATAGATAGGGATGCAGGCAAACGACATGGAAGCAACAATCGATGCACACTCTGTGGAATTAATGCAGAAGATGTTATCAACATCAGAAGTAGCTGTCCGAAAATGTCATCAAGGTACTATCTATCTCTGAGGCATGATTTTGTAGCCAAAACATTATATAATGCAATCCGTAAGAAGGAGACCCTGATGATAAAAGCATAAGACGTTACAGTGATGTGGAGTGCATAGTCACCCATATGAAAGAATACTGGAATGTTCCTGTGAAAACCTCCGTTAAATGTAAACATAACAAACTTGACATAATGATCTGGGACAGAAGAGAAAACGGGTGTATATTAGTGGAAATTTATTACCCAGCACATACCAATATAATATCAAAGATAAGTGAAAAAGAGAACATCTATACCGAACTAATGAGGAATGTACAGTTACTCCACCCAGATTATAGCTTCAGATTTATACCTATAATTATTGGGGCACTTAGATATGTAACTAACTGACTCAGCACCAATCCTGAGAAGCTGGGTTTCACAAAGCCAGAAAGAACACGGTTAATTAGGAGATTCAAGGTTCAAGTTACTAACGGAACAGTGAAAATATGCAAAACGTTCCTGAGGTTTAACATATGATAACTGCATACACACACACGTAAAACAGGCAACTATATGTATGTGCACACATGCATAAGTCATAACATACAGATCCACTCATGTAATAGTAATGTTTTCACACATACATACATATACACATACATACACATACATACACATACATACATACATGCATACATACATACATACATACATAACTACATACATACATACACATATACATATGTGTCTACCCATATGTGTCTACGCACATACATCAATGCATACATGCACACATGCGTAGGTACGTACATACATACACCAATGAATACATACACACATACATATATACAGACACATACATACACACATACATACACACATGCATACATATATACATACAAACATACATGCATATGTGACTAACCAGTTGATGTCTAAACTCCAATGAAAGAAGCTTGCTTCTGAGTTGGAAGCCGGCTCTTTCTCCATTGGCAATAAATTTGAATAATTAAACCAGAAGAACATACATACACAATACATACATACATGTATGGATGCTTACATACATACACACATACATACACACATACATACATACATATATACATATATATATACACACATACAAACACACATACATATATACATACATACATATATACATATATACATATATACATACATACAAACATACATACATATATATATATATACATGCATACATACATATATACATATATACATGCATATATACAAGCCAATCTAGACCATCAGCCATATCGAATGAAATAGCCAAGTTTAGACAATACAACAGTTGACGAAGTGGTAGGCATTGATACACATTAGATACAAAGAAATAGTGCCTTACACACGTAAGTCTATGAACCACCATGTAAGAAGCGGGAAAAGGAATATAGTCTGGTTTAAGTCACCATTCAATATGAATGTCAACCCCTGGAGACCGAAGTGATGTCCCTTCTTAGAAACAAGCGCGTTCCAAATAAGCTAACAAAGGATTCTCTACTCGGTCACTCAACCTGGTAGAAATAGCATCTAAATCTTCTCCAAATTAAACCTTATTGCCTTAAAAAAGGAAGGGCAGATTACATAATGTAATCCTAAGTATACTATTTTATGATACTATTTTTCGTCATTGAGTGTGGCTATGCTGAGTCATTGCCTTCTAGAATATAGTCCATAGTATTTATTTTATCGACATTGGCACGATGAAAAAAACAAAAACAAAGTGGAGCTGAGCAAGATTTGAACTCAGTATGTAAACTGATGTAATCAAACACGACAACGTGTTTTGTTCGACGCTCTAACGATTCTACTATTCACCCATAAAAAAAGAAGAAGAAAAGAACGGATGGACAGGATTGAAACCCGTTTAATTATCGGTCTGCCCGATCAGTGCTGACCTGGTGTTAAGCATCTACAACAACAACAACTATGTTTTAATACCTCCAGGTTTGTCTCATGTGAGAGTATTTCCGCGTATAAACCAAATTACATAGGAATCCTATATTAACAAAAACCAACCTCTATTGCAAGTCTATAGATATTGAAGATAACATGAATGATTCTTTGGAATGTAATTGAAAACTTCAATATTCATCATCAGTTGTGAGCACACAAGCACAAGTTAATCTATATTAGAATTTAAATTGATGTGAAAGTTACCCTTTTCTCCATCTGGTGATTCCAACGTAATTAACGCATTGGAAAGAACAGATATAAGTTACTTGAACATGATTATAAATAAGGTTATGTACTGGAGCGTAACAATCTGTATGAGATATCAATGATTCTTTTTGTGTGAGTTAAAACACATTTGAAACAGGAAATTAAAAGAAAGCCCCTTAAAGAAAATACCATAATACCATAAGGTTATTAACAAAAAACCTACAAGCCGTTCACTACTGGAAATAAGTAAGCTCCTATCGTTTGAATGAAGTATTGGTTCTTGTCTTTCATGACATCTTATATACATTAGTCTCTTTATTGAAGCGAAACAGCTGAAACAAGGAGACAGATAGTCATTGATATACCAGACGCATAATTAAATGTATACTGCAATATTAACATTACGACAAGGCGATTGAGTGTTTGAAATGTTAGAGCGAGGGGTTATATGCTGAATATTATTGAACACCACTTATGCATGCCTGACTGTGCGTGTCATCGCTCTGGTGTTTATGAACTATACTAACTACCGAATCAAAATATGATACGGTACATTCAACCGACTAAATTTCTAGCTGTGAGATTACATATGAAATCAATATTCGTATCCTAATAATGTTGAACACCTACAGCTATATTACTTTCACTATTAAGAAGAATCGGTAGAGCGGCCTACAGAATGTCATGAGGTATTTAGTTACGCCTCTTTAAGCACTCAGTTCAAACCCCACAAACATCAAACATGTATTCAATCCTTTCATGGTCGATAGACTAAAGTATTATATAGGTATACTAGAGTCGACTTAATCGACTATAATCATATCCTTCGTGTGAGTCACTGTGCGTATGTAAGAAATAAATATTAATTTCTAGATTGGGACGACATGGTTCTTAGTTTTTCTTGTATACATCGTCCTACTAGTTCAATACTCTCGGGTCGGTTGTAGGTTCCCATGCTTATACCGAAAAGCTGTTCGTTTTATTTCTTTAGCCATTGTACGTATTGTCCAATAGGTGGGACTTTCTCGAGGGCTTTATTATACTTATCTATTGGTTGTTGAACGTCATCAATCTGTTTCGAAATTCCAGTATTGTTATTAGAAGGGGGTTTCCAACCGATGTGTAGAATTCCACAATGTTTAACTGTGTAAATGTGTACGATTTTTTTGGGGTTTTCTATTTCGTCGTTGTGTTATTATACCATTGTATTAATTTTGTGGCCTGTCTAATTCTAGAGTTGATATCTTCTGGGCTTTTTTCACCCTTTGCTGCCTGGCTTAATCTGCAGGTGAGGATTTGAAGTAAGTTTTATATTTTTCAGTGCGTTGCTAGGAATAATGTTGTGTCTTCTCTCTGGAAAATTGTTGCTAATTTCTGTGTTCATGTGTTGATTGCATTGTATACGTTGAAGGCTTGACCACAGCCGATTTCTTCCAGATAGAAATACAGGGGGAGAGAGAGAGTGAGACAGCGAGAGAGCGAGAGAGAGTGAGAGAGAGAGAGAGATAGAAGAATCAACCCTAGTACTGAAGTGGTACTTTATTTGCGGTAGCTGATACTGATGAAGAGCAATAACTCTGGAATGGCCTTCTACCGGTCCGCTAGATGTCGCTCAGAGCTTAACACTTCAAGTCTACAGAGAAAAGTTGTTGTCCAAGACGAACACACAGCGATTGCCGTTGCATGTTTGAATCTGAAAACTATGTAGCAGGCTATAAAAAATAAATCCTTAAGACAGACTGACTGGCACCAACTAATCATAAACATTATTATTAATTCTAAATAATAACAATAAAAATGTTTATGAATATATTCAAGCTAAAATAAATATCAAAGAGCTTAAAGTAAAATATAAAAATAGATCTGCAAAAAGAACATCAAAACAGTGTCCAGACAAGCTGACACCAGGAAAGTATTTCAGCTGACCAAGAAGAAGAGATATATATGAAAGTATGATAAACATCAGTTGAGTATCAAGTAAGGCAGGTAATTAATGAAGGGTCGATGTTGTATGGCCACAACACATGCAATTGACAGGATCACTGAACAGACATTGATGAAAGAGTCTCATTACAATAGGATTAAGGAAGGTAGTAGAAGGGATCAGCCAGTTTTTAATGAGATATTATCTTCTTCAGCATTTCAACTTCAGCCCCTAGCTAGCTACACTCCCTAGGAGGAGTGTAATTTATTAATTTTGTTTTTTCTTCATTGTTTTGACTGAATTATTTTTTAAAAAGATTATAATCAGTTCAGCTTTCAAAAGACATTGTAAAGAATAGTATTTCAATCCTTACCACCATTTTTCACAACCAGCAATACTACTACTACTACTACTACTACTACTACTACTACTACTACTACTACTACTAGTAGTAGTAGTGTACTTGAGCCAACAAGGGAGCCTCTACATGGTTGTTCAACCTGTTAGAAATGGCAGCTAAATCTCCCTCAATTATAGGCGGCGAATTGGCTGAGTCGTTAGAAAGTTGTATAGAATACCTAACAGTATTTGTTCTGCCTCACTGTGCTCTGAGTTCAAAACCACTGAGGTAAACTTTCATCCATTCAGGGTAGATAAATAAACTACCAGTCTAGGGTGGTGGACTAGTGGAATCATCAGAGCATTGGATAGGATACCTTGCAGTACTTGTTCCGGCTCTTTGCATTCTGAGTTCTGAGTTTGAATCCTGCTGTGGCATACTTGGGTGGTAGACTTAATCTGTCGCCTGGTTTAACACCACCACCTGGTCCTTGGGTGCCTTTAGCAGAGTCCACTCTGTTGTAAGCATTCGGGCCAGGTCTCCGGTTTGAGGATACTTTCTTCCCTCCCTCTCACCAGTCTTTACTCCCCCCCTAGTTTAAATTCTGCATTGAAATTCTTTTGCTTTTAATACCTTTGGAATTGATAAAATAAATACTACTAATGTACAGAGGATGAACAAAACTGGTGCTTCAAACAAAAATACCTTGCAGTATTTAGTTCCGTCCGAGTTATGTCTCTTTACCAGACCAACTGAATACCAGATAAAATTAATACCATTAATATACTGGGATCAATATAATTGACTAAAACCTTTGACCTGGTAGTGACCTGGCATCACTGCAGTCCAAAGACTGAAACCAGTAAAAGAATAAAAGAAAAGAATAAATAGATGAATAACAACAAAAACCAAAATGTTACCCCACCTCCACTAGGAAAAATATTTTCATCATATTCATCAGTCGTTACTGACCATGTTTTTAACCCCCTTACTCTACACCCATTCCACCATCTGCAGGCTGTTCTTAAGTCCCAGCATGTTAAAATATCATTTGCATGTATTTTAGAAGCTGTAGACTGAAAACCTTCTGAAGGTGTGAATATTTTAAAAGAATTTAGAAGGGGTTTCTACAGCTATTAAGCTGTTGTTGTTTAGCTCCATATCAGCCCTGATTGAGAAGGATTATGATCAAAAGCATTCCAGCCATGACTTTCCTGTCTTTTATTCAGACATAGTGTATCTAGGACTAAATACACAATACACTTCCTTTTTTTTGTTTTAAATGGTTGGGTATGATTTGAGGGAGATTTGGCTGCTATTTGTAGCAAGTAAAGTTACCACATAGAGGTTCCCTCATTGGATTGGCATGTTAAAATATAATTTATATGAATTATTGAAGCAGTTAGCCTAACATACTGCCTGGTTTAACAACTCCATCTGATCCTTGAGTGCCTTTAGTGAAGTAAATTCTATTGCAAACATTTGGACCAGACACCCCACTTTCTCTCCCTGCTCACATCTGCCTACATTCAATAGGAATCCATAGAGCCAGTGTTCAGTACCAATTTCCATATCATCATATCACCATCGTCATCATCACCAC
This sequence comes from Muusoctopus leioderma, assembly GCA_027124095.1. Classification (NCBI taxonomy): domain Eukaryota; kingdom Metazoa; phylum Mollusca; class Cephalopoda; order Octopoda; family Octopodidae; genus Muusoctopus; species Muusoctopus leioderma. The sequence goes on along the minus strand of JAOPJM010002323.1, from coordinate 9,272,725 downwards.
TGCCCCCACCACCATTACCTCCATCATCATTTTACATGTTTTTCCATGCTGACATGGTTTGGACAGGTTTGTTACAGTCCTTCATCTTCTGACATACAAAGATAAAAACCATCAATCTCTGTTCAATCTATTAATCATCAATCTAAGCTTTTGTTTTTTTGTTTTTGTCATGTTATTTTTTAACAGCTGGATGTCTTTTCTATGGTCAACCATTTTACAGAATGGTCTGGCCTAATTTTGTTCCCTTACCGGTAACAGAGGGTCTGTCTGAAAGGGCATGATCAATAAAATAATCGTCTCTTGTTAGTATCTTGCAGATATCTTCTGCAGAATAAAAAAAAAAACAAAAAGAAAAAACTGTACCAATTGCCTCATAGCAAGGTTGGGGGCACTGCAGGTAGAATTATGGTGTTCTATCAAGAAATCAAGAAAATGCCTGAAGGGGATTCAAATTTATCACCAATGAGTCAGCAGTACAATACCTTTTCTAATCAGCAATTTCACTTCCACAGCCCTTTAACTCTTAACATCCTGTAGGACACAGTTCCACACAGTACCACATCATCAAATTGACATGAATTATTGAA
>JAOPJM010002323.1:9137788-9150202 GCA_027124095.1 Muusoctopus leioderma | reverse complement strand
AGGTCAACTTTGCCTTTCATCCTTTCAGGGTAGATAAATAAAGTACCAGTCTAGGGCGGTGGTGGACTGGTGGAATCATCAGAGCGTTGGAGAGGATGCTTGCGGTGCTTGTTCCGACTCTGAGTTTGAATCCTGCCGTGGCCTACTTTGGGTACCTTTAGCAGAGTCCACTTTGTTACAAGAATTCAGGCCAGGTTTCTGGTCTAAGGATACTTTCCTCCCTCCGGTCTCAGAGGCCCTGAAAAAAGGTGATGGGCACTGCATTTCCTCCTGACTAGCTGATAAGCAATAGATACGTGCTCTACATTGCAGCAGTGAGTGAGAGGTAGTTGGCTCACACCCAGCAGTGGGGCTGTTATTCCTTTCTGTCTCAGATTGGTATTTATAAATGTCTAATATCAACTCCAACAATGCTGACCATTTTAGATGTAGAACTGTAAACACCCATTGTCATGGATACTAGATACCTGAAGAACTGTAAAAAACTTACCCATTGTCATGGATATTGCCAATAAAGTTCTGCATACGTTCCACAGGTTGTTTAGATATTGTGGAGTCTGTATTGTCTATGTAAGGTGGTTGGATACCTGAAGAATACAAACGAAGGGAGAATATATAGATGCAGCAAAGTGACAGCTTATAAGAATTTCTGATGACTAAAAAAAAAGACCCACCCCCCACCCCTACCTCAAACAACACTCAATGTTATGATTTAAAGAACATAGCAATTGGTGTTTTAACCCTTTCTGAATTTATGAAATTATTTTTTGACATAAAAATTACTTTTACATGAAACTCATCTGTATTTTTAGCTATCATTAAAATATAGTGATGGGACATGTATGTTCCATCAGCCATATAGCCCGTGATATATTTGTCCCAGTAGACTAGAGTTACTTAGACATTGACAATATATAACATAATTGGTACCATAGAAAAAACAAAGAGTATTTGATCTAAGTTTGGTCATTATGTAAGCCTTTTCTTTATTATGCAATCTATATTATTTACTCAGAGTGGCAGCAATTTCTAAGGACAATTGTTAACATGACCCTCCTTGTACAAGTATGATAGCAACAACTTCCACCTACCTTCACTGTTGCCACTCGTGAAAAGATGATGCTATAGTTGTACAAGCTATAGAAGTGGAATTTGTATTGGTGTAATGACTTTTTGGGACATATATTGGTTAGACTCATGAAACATGTCTCCCATCAGTCTTGAAAGGGTTAAAGGAAATGATAACTTTCTAGTAAAGAATTCTAGCTACAATTTCCAAAAGTGCCGGAGATATTCTTAAAGCCTGTAACTAAAATCTTTAATATTAATATAATCTTTAAGAGATTCATTATCCTTTTTGAAGGAGGTGTTAAATAGACAGAGAAAATAAAATACAGGGTCTAATAATTAACAAAAGCTTATAAACTTACCTAAAACTGCTAATTTGTCAACTTCTTGGAGGTCATATGCATTACAAAAATCTGAATGTCTTAATTTCAGGTTTTCTGGAAGCCAGAGTGCACTAAGTGTCCTATAAAACAATTATAATAAATTATACAGTACAAAAATAACAAGACTTATACAGTATCTGTTTAAAATCTATAAAGCACCTCATTTTCACCATTAACCAAATGATTATATAATGATTTATGTCACTAGTAACATGTAATCCAGTACAACCTGTTATATAGTCGGGTTGTCAGCAACTAAACTGGCACCTCCACCAGGCTACCCTGGTGAGGAGGGTTGCTAGAAACCAAGAAGAACAAAAACAAGATTGGATGAACCCAGCATAGGGTCAACGACTATCTAGTAATAATGTGCAGGGATGTAGAAATACTCGAGATGGTGAACGAGCGTGCAGTAAGACCACTGTGGAGTGATGGACCCTTAGTTCTTGTCAGAACATTTGTCTAGAAGGACACGCTGATGTAAAACCTGAGGATTATTCAGTTTCTGGTCATTGTCCCAACCAATGTTGGACCAACAGAGAGGAAAGCTGTTCTATCTGTAAAGTGAATGCAGTTCTGTGCACACTTCATTCACTATAATCATTTTGTGTACAGGAATTGTTAGAACCACAAAGACAGTGGACCTTTCAGTGGTGGTCATTGCCATTGTGGTGGTTGATGTATCGCATGCGTCTGTGACAATGAAATACCACCACTTTCATACTTTCCTTGCTCATGAGGGCACATGGAAGGTGTAGCATAGGTGGGAGCAGTTGCAATTCTCTGGTTTGTTGCCAGCATGGCTGCTGCATCCTCCGTTGATGCTGATCTTTAAGAAGTGCCATCGGTATCTAAGAAGTGGTCATACTCACCACACACGAGTTGACTTCCACCATATATGATTATTATTGTTCTTATTATTATTATTATTAAAAATCTGGTTTTGTAAATATGTTAGAATGGGTTAGAATTCTCAACTAAGCTACAACTGTAACAACACCACAGCATAGATACATTATGGTAACATTACATGGTGTCATTGTATAACTGATGTGATAGTTTCATGGCTCAATAATATTTGTCACCAATGTCCACAACCGACAAAAAAAAGATTATAAATCTACCAACAGTTGTTTCTACATTTTAGATGTTGTGAAGGTGAAGAGATATTGTAGAATAATGACAGATGTGTTGAAATATCTTACCTGAGCAATCCAAACAGGTTGTTCAATAAAATACTGATGTGTGGAGTAGCAGGATTTCGTATCTGAACATTGGAATCAAGGCTTGAATTAACAAAGCCACCAGACTTTCCAATCTGTTCAAAGAGAAATTTTATATAAATTACTTTCAATATTAAACATTGGACAAGAGGCACAATGGATGTGAGGTTTAGAGGTAACAAGACTTTTGAATACTTGGCCAGGAGTTCAAACCCTACGACCACAGCCACTTATGTAGTGTCCCTGAACAAAGTACATAATATTTTTGACTCACATGTGTCATGTAAATTGGAGAAACAAAAATTCAATCCCACCAAAGCCCACATAAAAAAATGAATGTCAAACAATAATAATATTTACGAAGTGAAGAATTCTTTCAAAAGCCACTTTTTTAAAGAAGTTAAAACTATATTTACAACTGTATTTTCAATAATTAAAATAGCTGTAAAAGATGCAAGTTGAAGGAGCCAGCAGAAGAGGATGCTGGACATCACAAAGGACTGCAACAAGTAGAGAAATGCTGGGTTGAAATGGACCCGTCCAACTCATATCAGCATGGAAAAGCAGACGTAAAAATTTGTACCAACAAAGAATAAGTTTATAGTCTTATACAATCTCTGTGTACAATAAACAGCAATCTCGTTTCCAAGAAAAGGAAGTTACAGATGAAACATTTTCATAATATTTACAGAAAGTGGATTTGGAAACATTCAAAACGTAAGGGAGGTAACTCAACAAACAGTTCAAAAACTAAGGGAGACAACTTGACAAGGAGCTTGAAAATGAAAACGGTAAATCAAAGTTTTAGATCTAATTTTTGTAATGGAAAATTGGATATATATGGATATATATATATATATATAATTTGAGGTGTAGAAACACAACTCTAATGTTTTATAACAAACTAAGGTAAGGGAAGAACATAGATTTATATGAGAGGAGTAGAGTTGATTGAACTGGTAGATAATATCTGTAAAGAATACACAGAACTAATCAATTACTTCAATAGTGTTTAGCAATGAAGTGCACCAAACTAGTAATGCAGAACTATATATATATATATATACGTGTGTACATGTGTGCATGTTTTCATACAGTCTTCATTGTTGACATCACTTAAGCAACCAGTGCACATTGTTTATGTCCCTGCAGGTGAAGATCGGTGGAAAAGGCACCCTTCCTGATGCCAACCCTTACTTAAAAATCTTGTCCAACCCTCCCAGCATGACAAAGCAGTGATTGAAGACTAAGTTTTTAGATTCATTGGTTGCCATATATTTAGTAGTAGTGTCAGTTAATTTGCTTCAGGTGTTATTCTAACTGCAGTGAGGCCTCACTGAAATAGATCTTTAGATTTTCACCTGGAATCCGAAGACACTGCAGGTGAGAAGTGCTAACTGTCTGAACTAACAAAGAACAGCAGTAGCAGTAGTCGTAGTACCATAAATTAGTTGATTAATTAGGATTGTTATTAAAATTTTCTAAATCCTGTAATTATTGAGCAGAAAATGCCTAAAAATGAAATTTTGCTGCTTATTTATTATAAAATTTACAGGTAAGAAACACAGGTGCTTGAGGTATTTTCATACAAAAATACTTCACTTTCATCAAATATATAGTTCAATGATTCATATTAATTTGATGATGTGGCACCATGTCCTATGGGATATTAAGAGTTAATTTAGAGAAAGTCAGGAAGTATCAAGTTGAGATCAGTATTCATTGTAATTATTATTGTTGTTGCATCACTGAAGACTAGGTCTTTGGATTGACTTGTGACAGATTCCTGATAATAACATTTGTCAATACTCTTCTAAAACTTCCTATATTTGCAGTTACCAGTCATTATGATGGTTAAAATGGTGGCTATTATGTTTGTTTTTTTAAATACCAAAATATAAAGACATAACGAGTGAGAAGAATCAACTGTTTTAAAAAGAGACAAACCTGGAAATCATCCGGCCATTTGCTCCTCTTCATAACAGCAAGAATTGTGATGATACAGTATGAGATCTAAAAACATAAAAACAATAATAATAATAGTAAATAACCATTTGTAGAAATACATGGAACTGCCCCAGCATGGCCACAGTCGACAGGCTGGAACAAGTAAAATAGTAAATAAAACATAGTTAGACAATTCCTTATATCTTAGTGGTTCTTATATGGATTGTTTACCATTCTTTTATAATTTAGTGAGTAGAGGGTGGATGGCAGTGGCCATAGAGGTTACAAGTCCTTCCAGAATGGTGAGAGAGAGAGAGAGAGAGGTGTGTGATCTGTTGATGCCATGCCTTGGGATCTGGAGTTGTTAATCTCAACTCAATTGTTTCTCATCATTTGTGGTATTAGTTCCGACTCTTTGTGTTCTGAGTTCTTGGGTGGCAGACTTAAAATGTCGCCCAGTTTAACACTACCACCACTTGGTCCTACAGTTCCACTAACAGCAGGATCTTTTATGGTACAGAAGGTAGAGAGCAGAACTAGTATTTACAGACAACAACAACAACAACCAATTTAGCTCATGTGAATAATGTATGTACGGTTAAGGTACCGTACACTAGTGACCCCTTCGTTAACAAACTACCATAGAGTTGTGACCATAAACAAGGTACATAACTCTACCTACTCCAATTAGTCTGACTGACCCCCCCCCCCCCCAAAAAAAAAATGTGCCAAGAGATCCTCTATGTAGCTGCTTGACCTGCTAGAAATAGCAGCTAAATCACCTTTAAATCACACCCTACAGACTTAAAATAGGAAGTACATAATGGATGAAAAAAAAACGATGAGATGTACATGGCTTGCTGGATCAAGGTTGACCTGGGGTTAAAACATTCAACTGTGGAACATAACTAAATTCTAAATTCTAGTAATTTGAGAAAAGATATTTACCTGAGAACGGTTGATGCCACTCAAGTCATCGGTACTTGGTTCTACAGGTGGTTGGTCAAGGCCAACAAATGACATGAATTTCTCCGGTGACTGAAACGCTCTGAAGAAAGAAATAATATTGTCAATGAAATTTCTCCATATTTTCTATAACATTACATTACATACATTATATACATATGTACACACACACGCACATATATAAACATACACACACACACATATATATATACATACACACACACTTATAAATCACTAAAATAACCAGTCATGTCTCTGTTCTAATAAGAAAAGAGAACAAAGTAGAATTGAAACCGGTACCCTAGCTCTGAAACCTTAATCAAGATACTCAGTGATACTGAATAATAAATAATAATAATGATGATTTCTTATATTTGTCACAAGGGCAACATATGAGGGAACATTACAAAAATGGTGGGGTTTATACAGAATCGATTACGAAAAAAAAAACAGTCATGGAAAATAAAACAGTGTACAAAAGCAATAAAATGAGATGTCCCAGTATGGGGGATATCCACTTAGGACTAATCAGGAACCTCACATACTCAGGATTACACTCACTCAAGTGCCCTCACCCAGATGTATTATTTGGCCTACAGATACATACCGAGAGTAGGCTCATTGTTGTAACTCTCATCCACCTTTCAGTAAATTCACTGGACTCCATCCAAGGGTAGCCAGGTGGTGGTGTTAAACCAGGTGACAGATTATGTCTACCACCCAAGGGTAGCCACGGTGGTGGTGTTAAACCAGGTGACAGATTATGTCTACCACCCAAGGGTAGCCAGGTGGTGGTGTTAAACCAGGTGACAGATTATGTCTACCACCCAAGGGTAGCCACGATGGGATTCAAATTCAGAACACAAAAAGCTGAAACAAATACCACAAGGCATCCCATTCGACAATGGGAACCTAACAATTCCACCAGTCCAACACCCAAGACTTGTACTTTATTTATCTACCCCAAAAGGATGAAAGGCAAAGCTGACCTCGGCAAGATTTGAACTCAGCATGCAGTGAACCAGAACAAATACCACAAAGTATTCTACCTGACACTCTAGTGACTCTATCAAACGCCACCTCTGGTTAGTAACCAGGAACACAATACCTGTATCTTTTATCAGCCACATATAATGTAAGGTTTAAACACTGATCACAAATATACTCACACCTGATAGCCAACCACATATAATGTAAGGTTTAAACACTGATCACAAATATACACACACCTGATAGCCAGCCATATATAATGTAAGGTTTAAACACTAATCACAAATATACTCATACCTGATAGCCAGCCACATATAATGTAAGGTTTAATACTGATCACAAATATACTCACAATTCGAAACTATTTGATAACCAAATTTCTTTAACTGGCTGCAGTACTTCTTCAATGAAAGTTGATTGTTTCTCAAAGTTCTGAGATTGATTGCTGAAATATATGAAGTTGGTAAAATGGAATCAGTAATTCTACTGGAAATACATATTTTATATTTGGTAAAATCAAAGGTAAGAAATAGTGTCTGGATTCCAGGTAAAATAGTAATTTATCTTCATGTTGTAGCTTAGTCCCAGATCAGCCCTGATCTAACAGACTTATAGGATCAAAGATATTCCAGTATGTGTTTGCTCTCAGGCAGTGGGTGACATTTTTTAAAGACAGTAAGGTGTGATTTGAGGGATGTTTGGCTGTTATTTCTAGCAGGTCAAGCGATCATGTAGAGAATCCCATGTTGGTCTGATTTGTCTTGATGTAGAACGTAGAAGCTCCAACTGAGGTGGATATAGATAAGGTTTATATTGAATGTGACTCATTTACCAAGTATTACTGGTATCATTAACACAGGAGTTTGTCTAGTTGTGATGATATGTGTTCAATAATATCAAAGCAGTAATTGTTGTGACCTTCTTGTCAGGTCAGCCCCCAAAATAGCAACACTAATTATGGAGGATTTCTCTTACTTTAGCATAAGACACCTTTTAAATGAAGCTCAGTATCCGAAATGGTACAGATGGCACCAACTCTAGAAGGATGAAAATCAATTGCCGATCTATAGTGGAGTTTGAATTCACAATAATGAGGCAATGGATTAGGTAGAACTAAGCATCTCGTCTAGTTCTCTATTCTCTGGATCATCTTCATCACTTTAATAACAGTAATTATTATGTTGAGATGTTTATGAAAATGCTGCTGCTGCTGATGATGATGAATATAAATTAAGAAAGACATAAAACAAATAAACACAAAGACATACCTAATAAGAATTAAAGCTTCTGTTAAAATACATTTCTCCATTTGAGAGAGTTGTATTGGGTCTTTTGCAATGTTCTGTATGTGTTGGTAAAGACTGGGAAAAACAGGCTGGAATAGATTCACAGAAAAATAGCAGTCAAAATTAAATAAACCATAAACAGAATGTGAAATGTTAAAGTTTAAATTAATACATTTTACAACTGAGTAACTGAAGAGGTAAAACATCCTATATATATATATATAATGATCCTTATGTGTCAATATGTATATATGTGACTGACTCTCTCTTAGTAAGTAGTAACTCACACTGTCTTTAAGATAGCTACTTCACTGAAATAATAGTCATCTCTTACTTTAACCACCCACTCAGAAAGTGTAAGAGAGAGGGACGTAGACAGAGGGGGAGGGAGAGAGAAAGAGATGCTCATTGGTTGAAAAGGTTGCTTAACAGCCAAACAAAACATGGTCGCTCAACCTGCTAAAAATAGCAACCAAATCACACCATACCACCTTAAATTAGGTAAACATTGGAAATGTAATCAAGTCACTAAGTAATTTAAAATCTCATACCTTCTCCCACCTATTGGTTAAACCAGAACATGATTACATGTTCTATGGACTACATAACAACAACAAAGTTTACTTCGAGCTAACGAGGGAAAGCCTTTGCACTGGTGCTCGACGCATGAGAAATAGCAGCTACATTTCACCCAAATCACACCCTACTGTCTTAAATCAGGAAAAGATTACAAATGTAAGCAAGTCGCTGAAATAATTTTAAAATTCCATACATTCTTCTCCTGCCTATCAGTTAAACCAGAACGTGTTTACATGTTCTGTGGACTACATAACAACAATAAAGTTTACTTTGAGCCAATGAGGGAAAGCCTTTGCACTGGCGCGCAATCTGCAAGAAATAGCAGACAAATTTCTCCCTCAAATCACATCCTACCATCGTATATTAAGAAAGGACACATTGGAAAATGTAGTCATCGCCCGGAGGGTGGTGTTTCTGCTAGTATTTACAATATGTATTATGTGTTAAATATATATACAAACACATACATACAATATGAATTAAATATAAAACATATGAACACACATACACACACTGTAATTTAAAGTAGGGTGGTAAAAAAGAAAAAGATATAAAAGTATCTTACAAATAGTAAATCAGGATACTGTTTGCAAACTTTCACAAGGACCGAGCAAGCATGCTGTCGGACATTTTTCACAGCTTTGCTACGTGTTGACTTAGTTTGGCCAGGAAGATTGAAGATAACAGCCGAGAATATCTGGTTTAAGGAAATGGTAAAAGAAAATAAAGAATTTGTTTATGTTTGTCAAAGAATAATACAAATGAAACACACACACACAGACAGAGACAAAAAAGAAAGATTATATATATATACAAAGAACAGTGTAAACATACAGAGTGTACCTGTATAAAAATAACAAACTATGTATATCCTGGCTTATAGAATAGGTACACTGTACCCTGCGTGTCGTAAGAAGTGGCTAAAATGGTTGGCATCAGCAAGAGCATTTTATCCAACACTTTAACACCTGTTCAATATGTGAGAGACGTGGTCCCCCGACCCACCTAGGGGAGTGGTGACTCCATACACAACTGACGCAGGCCGAAATCACCCGTCCAGCATGGAAAGCGGACGTTAAATGATGATGATGATGATGATGATAATAATAATAATTGTTTCTAATATAGACACAAGGCCAACCATCCCCAGTACTTTACTGGTACTTTATTTTATCAACCCCGGAAGGATGAAAGGCAAAGTTGACCTCGGCAGGATTTGAACTCAGAGCGCAGTGAGCCGGAACGAATGCTGCAAGACATTCTTTCTGTCTGACTCCCTGGCAGAATTGGGATCGCATCAGACAAAATACCTTGATGTATTTGGTTATGTCACTTTATGTTCTGAGTTCAAATCCTACCAAGGTTGACTTTGCTTTTCAAAATGTTTTATTATAATAAATACCAGCTAGCAACTTATGTAGACTGAGTAGAGAATATCTACCTATTGTCTTTTTACATATCGAGATGAGCCACTTCACAGGTGGCATATTTATTGTTGTTGTTGTTGTTGTTTAACCCCAGGCCAGCACTAATCAAGCATACCTATAGTCAAAGGCATACCAGCCATGACCATCCTGTCTTTTTTTCTCCTTCTGACAGTGTTTTGGGACTACATTTTCCAATGTGCCCTTCCTTTTTTTTTTCCAGAAATACGGTGTGATTTGAAGGAGATTTGGCTGCTATTTCTAACAGGTCGAATGTCCACTTTAAGCAATGTTTCCCAAATTTGTTTTACTTGTGGCATACTATAGAACAAATAAAAATAATTTGGCACACTTTGTGCATAAAGTAAAAAAAAATGTATTAAAAAAAAATGTATTTTAGTCGATAAATATAAATTAATTTAAACTACAGAAAATGTTTAAGTACTTACTTCTTTATTCAATAAATGAAGCATAGAATTTCAGTTTGTATTTTTCACATTTTTTAAAAATATAATTTTATTATTTTCGTTGTGCATCTTAGCTACATCTCGCAGCACATCTGCGTACTGTGGTGCACCCACCCTTTTGGAACCACTGGCTCAGAGGTTTCCTTAGAGGTTGGCTTGATGGCATATTTGTTACCGAACTTGGTGAATTATTACTGAATATTGAGACCTTGATTGCAGCGTTTATTTACTTCTTTTCCAGACTGGCATGGCACCGCGGGATTCATTTTCTCGAAAACCTTTAGGGACAGCAACTTGGGGAGGAAGATCAAATTTGTCTTCGTCACTTGGCCGACCTATTAGAACAGGAATATCTCCTCAAGATGGCTCTGCAAGACCAATGACAGCTGTTAGAGGTGCTGGATATACATCTGCTGGAAATCGAGGTTGGCTCATTTCTATTTCATAAATCCTGTTTTGTGTATATTCTACACCAACCCATAGCCAGTTTCTCTGTCAAGAGGGTTTATCTGTGGCATTGCCCCAACATGGCCACAGTTCATTTGTAGCAACCAAGAAAATAGACAGCATAAAATTTTAGATAATTTTTAATTAAATTGTTTGTTAATGCTGTTGTTGTTGGTATCGTTGGATCTCTGTCAGTTGTATAGATCTCTGTCAGTTTCAACAATGAGGGTTCCAATTGTTTGATCAATGAAACGGCCTACTCATTGAATTAGCATGTAAGCAGCTGAGTATTCCACAGACATGTGTACCCTTAACGTAATCCTCTGGCAGAATCAGCGTCACACAGTATGGGATCAGGCTGGACCTTTGGATTACAGGTACAATCCATCCATGAGCTTCCACACATGATTATATATACTCTTTTACTCTTTTACTTGTTTCAGTCATTTGACTGCGGCCATGCTGGGGCACCGCCTTGAAGGGTTTTTAGTCGATCAGATTGACCCCAGTACTTCTATCAATCTCTATTGCTGAACCGCTAAGTTACGGGAGGTAGACTGACAGATATGGAAACAAACACAGACGCACACACATATATATATATATACGACGGGCTTCTGCAGTTTCCGTCTACCAAATTCACTCAAGGCACTTGCGCAAGGTGCCACGCAGTGGGACTGAACTCGAAACCACATGGCTATGAAGTGAACTCCTTAACCACACAGTCATGCCTGTTTACTCAATCTGAAAAGATAAGAAATTTAATGGTCTTCGCAATAATAAACAGTTATAATTAATTCTTTGCTAACTACGATAATAATGACTAAACTGTCTTCCTCAGTCTTCTTCTTCTGCAGGTTCCTTCCACTTCGATAACCTGGCCCTTCTTTACCCAAATGTGACCATCCATATACACATCACATGTCCTTACCAGCACAGTCTCCTCCCTTTCACACTCCATCTGATTCTTCTTATAACCAGTTTTTTCTCTCAACTTATTTGTACTTCACCATCGTTCATGCACTCTAACATTACATATATGCTCATCACATTACTTTCCAGCCTTTGCATATCTTCTGCATTCAATGCCCATATTTTGCTAGCATATCACACTTCATACTACAGCAGACAATACTGCAGCAACCTATAAATATCTTTGTTTCTTTGTTTCTTCAGAGAAGCTGACTGGTTATTCATGGTTTCATGGTTTGGCCATGTAATGTGGATAGATAAAATGTTGTTAAAATTAGTTCTAAGAAATGGTAGCCATAAGAATGTGAGAAATAAGTTTCTCCACATAAAATAAATAACACCAAAAAAAAACTTAGTGTTGTTAGATGGGACCTTAGAATGGTAGAGCACACACTTGATGATAGATCTGTGTTTGTGCAGATCAATCCAACCCTCATTATCTTGAATATATATATATATATCCTCATTTTTATATATATATATCATCATTTTTTCAATCTACTGAGAGATAGGTCAATATGACATGTTTATATGTCGACTGTCGTAGGTTTACATATATATATATATATATATATATATATATATACACACACACACACAAACACACACACACATATATGTATCATCATCATCATATATACACACACACAACACAGATATAT